>JAEQBH010000383.1:0-206661 GCA_016808115.1 Tetrastigma voinierianum
CCTATGGGCAAGGATATTGCTCGACTCTGGTGCATCGCATTCATTCATTGCTACATCATGTGTGAGAGAATTGGGCTTAGAGGTTGAGACCTTGGAAAAGTTGTTGTATGTGAGTTCTGCCCTAGGGACTAAGGTGAGAGTTGATTTAATGTGTCGAGATTGTGAGTTAGAGATCTCTGGGATTCTTCTCACTGTGGACCTGAGGGTCATGGGCATGTCAGAGTTTGATGTCATCCTTGGGATGAACAGGTTAACGACACACCGAGTTGTCATTGATTGTGATCGTAGGAGGGTTACCACCTACATACAGATCTAAGATTCAGAAAGCATGCTTTTTGTGGGGACAAGCACAATGCTTTACCCCAAACCGTGTACGACTCCAAATGGCACGGGCAGTTGATGGGTTGGCTAGCAAGTCTTACCCTAGAGGATGAGGTGAGAACGGATTTGAGTCTACCTCTAGTAGTTTGTGAGTACGAGGATGTTTTTCTGGATGAGCTATCGATTTTCACCGTAGAGGGATGTAGACTTATGTATTGAGTTACAACCTGGTACGTTGCCCATTTCTATGACTCCACATAGGATAGCGCTAGTTGAGTTGCAGGAACTCAAGGTCCAGATACAGGAGTTGTTGGACAAAGGTTTTATTAGAACGAGCACTTCACCTTGGGGCACTCCGCCTGCTCATAAGAAGAAGGACAAGACTCTTCAGACTGGTGTATTGATTACCGACATTTGAATAAATAGGGTTACTTGGCCAAGAATCGGTACCCTCATCGAGGATTGATGTGATTTATTTGATCAATTGGAGATGGGAACAGTCTATTTCACATAGACTTTCATACCGGTTATCATCAACTAAGAGTTAGGGAGGCGAATATTCCGAAAACAGTGTTTAGGACGCGATACGGGCATTTTGAGTTCACGGTGATGCCATTCGACTTAACGAATGCTCTAACGGCATTCATGGATCTCATGCATAGGGTATTCCAACCCTACTTAGGAATGGGCCATTATAGTCTTTTGTGAACTACATTTTGATCTACTCTCACCGAGAGGAGCATGGGGATCACTGAGGATTGTTCTGTGCCCCTGAGAACACGCTGTACGCCAAGTTCAAGAAGTGCGAGTTTTATCTTACCGAGGAGATCTTGGGACATGAGTACGGGCCTTGGTGTATCAATGGACCTAGAGAAGGCTGCCAGCAGGAGTCGAGAGGCCGGCCGGGCCTCAGATACGCTCGTTTCTTAGGACTAGCAGGTATAGAGATTCAATGAGGACCTCGATTAGTCGCGACCTATGACGAGATTAACCTGGAATAAGGTCAAATTCGAGTGGAATGACCTTTGTGAGAAGGCATTCTAGGAATTGAAAAGGAGGCTTACTACAGCTCTTATTATGATAGTCTCGGAAAGTGGATAGAGGTACACAGTTTATTGTGATGCCTTGAAGGACAGACTAGGATGCGTTTTGATGCAGTCCGAGAGGATAGTAGCTTATGGTTCTAGGAAGTTAAAGAATCATGAGCGGAATTACCCCACACATGACATGGAGTTGGTGGTCATAGTCTTCGCCTTGAAGATTCGGCACCACTACCTATATGGTGAGTAGTTCGAGGTGTTTATAGACCACAAAAGTCTGAAGTATATCTTTACACAGCGGGACCTCAACATGAAGCAACACAAATGGATGGAATATCTAGAGGATTATGACTTCACTTTGCATTACCATCTTAGTAAGGCAAATGTGGTGGCTGACACGCTCAGTCGAAAGTCACGGGGAGTACTCGCTAGTGTAGCTTCTCGGGAGTGGCAGATGCTCGAGGTCATAGGACAAGCCAGGGATACAAAGACAAAGATCAAGCCTGTGGTTTCTTAGGAGTTTTAGCAGCCACGCCTTCCCTACTAAGCAGAGTGATTGAGTCCTAAGGGCAGGACGCAGAGATAGTGTCCATTGTGTGGACCGGCACAACAAAAAGGTACAAAAATGGGCCATTCACACATATGGTAGTCTGCATGTGGACTCGGTCATTCCCCAATTGACAGATCTGAGATAGGAGATCCTCAGGGAGTTCCATTGTCCTCGATTTGTTGTGCATCCAAGTGGCACGAAGATGTACCGTGATCTTCGTCGTCAGTATTACTAGAGTGGGATGAAGAGACACGTTGGGGATTTTGTTCTACGATGTCTCACGTGTCAACAAGTAAAGGCTGAGTACCAGAGGCTAGTAGGGCTACTTCAGTCATTGGTGGTAGCAAAGTGGAAGTGGGAACATATCACGATGGATTTTGTGACTAACTTGCCACGGACATCGTGGAAGCATGATGCGGTGTGGGTGATAGTGGACCGACTCTCTAAGTCAACACATTTTTTGGCAATGCGGATGACCTTCACACTGGAGGAATTCTGCAGGTTGCACATTCAAAAGATTGTCCAATTACATGGAGTGTCAGTCTCTATCATATCGAACCGGGATCCTAGGTTTACTACTCACTTTTGGAAGAGTTTCCAGAGAGCCATGGGAACACAGTTGATGATGACCACTACTTTTCATCCATAGACAGACGACCGATCGGAGAGGACTATACAGGTTTTAGAGGACATGTTGAGAGCATGTGTCTTGGATTTTAAGGGTAGCTGGAAGGAGCATTTGCTCTGATGGAGTTCGCCTACAATAACAAAGCTTATTAGGCGAGGTATACAAATGGCACCCTATGAGACTTGTATAGAGGCCATGTCGACCGATTTGTTGACCTGAGCGGGAGAGAGGTCCATCAATGGTTTGAATTTGATTAGAGACACCTCTAGGTGGATTTGATACGGAAGCGTCTTCTCACAACTCAGAGTAGGCAGAAGAGCTACGTCGACAGACGACGTCAACCTCTAGAGCTCAAGCAGGTGATCACGCCTTCAAGGTGATATGCCTAAGATGAGGGTCAAGTTCGTAAGCCGGGCGGCTTATCGCCGAGATACATTGGGCCCTTCGAGATACAAGAGAGGATCGACATGCTTGCATATCGTTGGCATTACCGCCAAGTTATCTGGGTGTCCATGAGGTATTCCATGTCCCACAAGTTCTAAATACACTCCAAATCTTACTCATGTAGTGGATTAGAGCGAGAATATTATTGATACGGATGGGACCTTTAAGGAGGGACCGGTGCATATCATGGATAGTCGAGATCAGGTTTTGCAACGCAAGACCGTGAGGCTAGTGAAGGTGTTGTGGAAACACCGAGGATTGGAAAAGGCAACATGGGAACGCGAGGACACGATGCGTGCCACCTATCCTTTCTTGTTTAAGCATGAAGGTACATGGTTTAGTCGTTTGGTGATTAAATAACTAGTTTATATGCATGTGATTGCGCACGTTGCATATGCATGTGACGATGTGTATGTATGTGGAAATTCGGGATAAATTATTTGCTGGGGAAGAATGTAAAACCTGGGAAAATTAGAAATTTTTAGGAAAAATGGCAAAATAATAATAATAATAATAAATTGTCATAATGGCTTGGGGTGGAAGCCTAGAAATTTAAATATCTGATGACGAAACTGACCGCGCGTTGATTGCCTCAGAAATCTAGTGACCTAGATTTTTGTAAAAATATGGGAAATCAGGAAATGACTTGAGCTAAATTCATTTAAAATAATTTGAACTAAAAAGAAATGAATCGTTTCGAGAAAGAAACAAACCCGGGACCGGAGTGGACACATGGCACGATGTGGGCCACACAAGTAACTTAACTGAGTTAGAACAAAAAGGAGAAAATGGCCATTTTTGGCAAGAATCAAGAGAGAGGAAGAGAAGATGCGAGAGAGACTCACCTCCCACGACGAATGAGATCAGTCGATCGTTTTCTGATGAGCTAAGGTTTAAAGTCAGAGTACTCGACGAGAGCTACACGTGGATACTGGAAACTCTAAGTTTCGCCAAGGTTCGCACGGAAGGTTCAGGAAGTCAAAAAGCTTCGGGTTTAGGAAGTGTTTGCGGGACTTCCTCGAGGCGTTGCTCATGCTTCAAGAGGTAGGGAACCTTCCTACTGTGTGGTTTATTTTCCATCTAGGAATGTTTTGTCTTAGTTGAGCTCCTGGGGGTTGTTGATGGTGCCTCGAGCACCAAAAGGAAGAAAAAAATCGCTGTGAAGTCATTGTTCATGTAAAGCCCAACTTCTGGGACGACCATAACTTTTTTTTCCAAACTCCACCAGACGCTTTAGACTCTATGGAAAGATCTTTAAGTCTAGAATCCTCCGTATATAGATTAATGCAATTTGAGTTCATATTAGGTCCAAAAGACAAATACAAAGGGCCTCGTTTCACAGTGTTGCAATGTCGCTGATTTTCATGGCTTGAAACTTGCATAACTCTTTAGCTCGACTCGAATTTGGTGTTCTGACTTATGGAAAACTCGAAGTCTAGCATCTGGACATATGCCTGAAAATGGCATTTGGTGTCCATATATATTTTGAAAATTTGATTGTAGCAGAAGTGTGTAAATTGCTTGGTTGTGATGATATGTGGGGTCTAATACATTGATATTGGTGTATGTTATTTGGTAATTATATGCATGTTGATGTAATTATCCATGAGGCTTAGGGAAATGCATGAGTTTGTGTATGATTGAGGTCATTGCATGACTTGGTTGTATTCTATTTGTGGAAATGGTGTCACATTTAGGCCTGTAGGATAAAGTAAGTCATTAACCGTTTAGTGATGACTTGTAAAATGTCAATGTATGTGTTAGGTATGTTGGCATGAATTTTATGATCTAAATTGGAATTTATGTGTTCGATAAAAATGTCCAATTGATGCATGGGTTAATATGCATGAGTAGGCATATATGCATATAGCACTCATTATATATAGCATGGTATGAATAGTAATGGCACATTTGCATCAGATTTCATATTCACAGGGACATCGCAGAAACGGGTGGGTGTGCATGGTTGTTATCATTCACCACTCTTGGTGAACGAGTGGTGGACCCTTGAAGGCCATTGGACGACGCCTAATAGAGTCTACTGGGTTTCTATCGTGAATCAACACTGTGTATGGTGTTGATGGTGCGGGCTTATTCTAGAGACAATGTCCTAAAGAGTCAAATAGTTTAGGAGATTTTCCAATGCTTTTGATTAAAGCTGTTTATCGGAAACTGTCCAATGCTTTTAATTAAAGCGGTTTATCAGAGACCGTCTAATGTTTTTGAATAAAGTTGTTTAAAGGAGAATGTCTAATGTTAACAAAGTCTATCCGAGATCATCTAATGGCTTTGAACAAAGCTACATCTGAGGATATCCAATGAGCTTCTTAAAAACAAAAACACACGGAACTTGGTTGATATCGGAGATTGTCCAATGGATTTTGACGGAGAAACAAAAGCTTTTTGTTTTGAAAATGGTCATTGATAAACATAAATGACAATTTTTACACTCGCATATGCACGTGTGAAGGAGCTCCAAGTGAGACTCCAGGACATGGGATTGCAGGAGTCACATTCTCATTCATGGAATGTAGACATTTGAGCAGGAATGCATGTTTACTTGAATGTGAAATGGCATTGCATGTGCACTTTGGTGGGGAGTATCCTCGTAGGAATTATTCCTTCATCATGCGATCGCTGCCACCCCGTCACGGGATTCTTTAAATTTCTCATGGGAATTATTCTCACCTGGCATTGCTCAGTCTGGGTCGTGGGACCCCCTTTTAGGTACAGGGAATGTGCAGGGAGACGGGGCTTACTAAAGGCCGATACTAAGAAGGAAGCCGGATTGTGGCTTTAATTTATATTTTTTAAAACATGTGTTAGAATGCTTAATTTTGATATATGTTTTTTATAAGAGTGATGTAATTTAAACTCTTATGGACTATGGTTTTATAGTCATGTGCTTATATGTTTGAGTATGGATAAATGGGCTCTATTATTTTTATCAGATATGGACCTTGCAGGAGGTCGTTGTATAATATTAGCCATGTTGCCATGTAATCGTGACAGGTTGTATTTTAGTGTAGCCCCCTGCATAAAGGAGACTCTCGCCGATTTTTGTTTAATCTCGTCCCGGAAAAAGTGGGATTCAATGGTGTGGTGTTAGTTACCCGACATCCACGACCTTTCCACGCAGTTGACGAAAGGTCACCGTATCCATAGATTCGGGGGGCTTCACAATTGAAACTTTGTTTTTTACTCTGGTAGTTCAGCCCTGTCAACGAGAATAATAGTTGAGCTTTACATTCATTGGTTAGGAATGTAATTGATTTGAACCCTAGCCTCTAGGGGTTTCGGTTACAGGTTACTAGTACTAGTAGTGTCTGATTCCGTCCACTTTAAAAGGAACAATTTGAGGCTAGCCACCTATTTGAAAGTCCCATATGGCTGGGCACCATTCTATATTTCAGGACCGTGAGTAAAGTTTTGATTTGACTATTTGAATGAATTTGATATGAAAGCATTTAGATTCGAAATGAAAGGTTTTTTTTTAAATATTTGAATGTATTGACAAGAAAAAAAATTTGAAAATGACTGATGATAATATGTCTTATTTTTTTCAAAGGATTGGAAAAATGTTTCGATCCATAACCGCATTAATCTCACCTTATCGAAGGCTTCAGCCACCCCCACTGCCGATCATCTTTTATGTACTCCTAGTTCTCGCAAGGAGGAAGACAAGTTAAGGACCCATTTTAGGATTTGACTTGAGTTAGCTTTGGACTTTTTTAATGGATGAATTTAATTTTATTTAAACTATTTAGTTTATATGTTTATTTTGGAAGAAAAGGATTTTATTTTTTTGAACTCTTATGTTTGTTCGTGATTGATGTTGATTTGGGAAATTTTTGTTAGTATGAATTTGAGATTTGAAGATAGTAGAATGTTACGCTTGCTCGAACAAGTTTTCATAAGTGGAATCCTGCCTACCACAATATAGGAATGAAGTTTTGTGTCCTTTCGTGTTTGCAGCCTAGACTTAAGGTACAAATGCATCTGGGCCATGTCTCGAGACAGAGCTGGGCACACAAGTAGGATTCCAAACCCAACCTAGAATGTCAATGGTGGCTCTAAAAAGACAAGGGTCTTTGAAGAGTCCCTAGTAAGAGCGATTAAAATTCCTTTGCTGGTACACAACCTCCTACACGCCCAAATAGACGGGCACTCGCATGCAAGGTGGCTTGTCACCTCCACACACATGTACTTCCTTCGACATCTTAAGGGTCGCCTAAGATAAAGGCTTCACTACTCTCAGCACTTAGAATAAACTAAGTGTATAGAGAATGTGTGGGTGTGTATCCAAAACCTAAATGACATAAAAATGAAAAAAACTGGCCACATAAGTATCCTAAAATGTAGCTATTCAAGTCTTCAAAAATCTGGACTCTTACATCTATATGTCGATGGCCTCCAAAATGCTCCCAAACATAGATATAGCCCATAACTAAACCTTACTCCTAATCACCAACTTGGTTGACAAGCAAGTAAGAAGCAACAAGTCTCCAACCAAACAACAAACACAAAAACAAAAGAAACAAAGTCGACCGAGACTAGGGAGTTGGAGATAAGGGGATATATATGTGTCCTACTACGTATTACAAGACATGCAATGTGACGCCCCACGCTCGGTCCCGCTTGACCACCGCCAACCCAAGAAAACCTCAGGTGTCTCATATTATGAGACCCATAGATGAATAAATGGCCAATGCCGACCCATACATCCATACTCACCAAAATGTATATTTTATACAAAAATAAGACTTAGCACTGTTTTGATTACAAATTATCCAAAACTGAGTCTTTTACCCAAATTTTTTCAAAAATAAACAAGGCGCACATATGGCCATTTCTTCGTTTCTAAGACTCCTGATGCATCCCATCCTGCGAACCTTCAGATCGAAATAATTTTTCCCCTCGACAGGTGAGCAAGACCTAGTAGAATTATCCTACATGGGTTACCCCCACCCAAGTACAATGCAATTAAAACACACACATTCAAGTGAATTCATGACTTACTCCGAATGTCTGCGCTGCCCAATCCCATGGTTTTCGAGTCCTCACCGAATTTCACACATGCACTTACTCATGTATGAAAATCGTTTCCAAACAAACACTGTTTTAATCAGGCAACCCTCCGATATAAATACGTCGACAATCCTCCGAGGTGAATTTGTTGGATAACCTAAACAATTCATGGCCTCTCCGACGTGAATCAAGGACACTCAATACGCTCTTCTGGACAACTTTTCGATAAATACATATTTCGGGATAACCTCCGATTTATTTCATGTCATATACCACTTCTACAAATTAGATGCCCTTAATACATGAAATGCAATGTCATTTTCACTATAAATCATGTTAATATACCACGCGTGCATTATATTAACGAAATCATACGCAAACAACATGTTTTTCATTCATAACAATAACATAAATTACCATGGCTTATCAAACAATCCGTAAGAGCCCATCTTCGAACTACCTAAAACACACGATAACACAACATGTTATTCAAATATAGCACAATATCAAGACACAGCAACTCATACACCCACGGTTAGTTTTGGACCGCCTAAACCACTATGTGGATTTCACTGGTCCAAATCTTGGGAACGAAACACGCTCATTCCGGCCCCGAACATCCCTAACCATTAACAAGGTCCTAAACAAGGACTAAACCAAGTAGAGAAAACCCTACCTCCTGAGTTGTCGAACCCACAAAACCGGTAATCAACGCGTAGTCCTTTGCAACGTAGACCAACTTCTCTTATTCGACAACAACTCGACTGGCCCGATCACCGGCAAAATTCTAGAGAGAAGGTGTACACTCTCTTTTTTAAAATCTCTCCTCTTTTCTCGCTTATCCCTCCCAAACTGTTGGTCAAGTATGGCGAAGAAAATTGTCTTTTCTCTTGCCACATGTCAACCCCTCATTGGTTGACTTGGATTTCACCTTATCCCTTATCCATCTACTATGGATTTTCCTCCAATGGCATGATGCCATGTGTCTCATGTGAGCCCCACTACCTATCGCTTTCAATCTATTTTCCCAAGACACAATGGCATCTCCCGAGCCACTCATAAAGTGCTGCGTTCTCGCACCTCTCTATGCCTTGAAAACGGGAAATTTCGACCGCCTGAATCCAACTAAATTCGAATGGTAACTAGATTTCACAGACGATCTCAACAAATGTCCGCCATCATCCGGGAGATCTTAAAAATTCCTGATTTGACCGAAATTACTATTTACCATTTTTCTAAAATTAGAATTTCTTGGTTCTTTCATGCAATTAAACAAAAGAAGAGTAGTCATGTAGCAAGCAGTCATGCAATGAATAGATGTATCATTCCAAATCTATAAACAATCTAAGGAAGATATATAAGAGGAGGAAGGTGAATATATAACAAGAACAACATGCTCAAAGAGTTATCAAGAGAAATATAAAGTAGATAGGATCAACATGTCCAAGTGAATGAGATAAGTGATCAAAATAATATACATGCCAAAATAAAAGGGATATCATGCGACAAGGAGTCAACGTGCTATAATAACTAGGGAAACCAACCAATATAATCAACAACATCAAAATGAATGAAATATGTTACAGTAAAAATATACATGTGAAGAAGCAAATAAAATATCATACAATAAGAATAAGTAAGCATGTTCTGAGAATGATCAAGTAAAACAATCAACATGTCAGGATAACTGGAATGTAAAACAATAGTAAGATAATATATATCAATACGAATGGGACTAATTTATCATAAGAAGCAAGTGATATAACAAGACGAGTAAAAGAATCAACCACATAAAGCCAACAAAACCAATATCTCAAATGAATAAAATAATTACACAGATAATCATATAATCAAAGTTCTTTAACAGTGATAACGATATAATACATGCAAATGGTACAAAGAAGGTATCCTCGATTAATCAACCCTCACATTTTCGTAATTTGTTTTCAAATCCGAATTTCATTTGGTCTCCTAGTGGAGTCGCCATTTTGTAGACCCCACATTTTTTGCTATCATGCGCTTCCTACTTAAAAAGGTAAGACTCGTTTATATTTTCGAAAAACCATTTTAAAAATGGTTTGGAGTCGCCACTTATTTTTGTTTTAAGGGAAAACAAAATAAGAAATAAAATCCCTAAATATGACTCTTAATAAGAAATGTAGATCTAGAAAAACTGAAGTTTAAGTCCGGGTTAGGTTACTTATCTGAAGGCATACGGAAGCATAACACCTCCAAACCCCTAGCCAGTTCTACTAAACAACAAGAAAATATGTTTTTGACTAATCAACTAATAAATATCAAGATAAGTAATAATAATACAAAAGCATGAAAGACATATATAAATAAAAAATAAAGCAGTTAATGAGAAAATACAAATTTGTTCAAGCGCTATCAATTAGGATACAATGTTAGTACAATAACAAAATACAAAATATTCACAGTTAATGGGAAATTGATTATAGATTAGAGGTCAAAGTATTTATTAAAATGATACATGGAATGTTAGGCCCTACGTAACCACCCCATTTATCTGTTACACAAATTAACTCCATATGATTCAATTTTATAGGAATTGTAGAATTAATTCATGTGATTGAAATTTTGAAATCGACGAAATTGAAAGTTTGAAATTGGAAATTTGAAAATTGAGAATTTTGAAATGAAATTGAAGTTTTGAGAATTTTTTGAATCAGATTTGAAATGAATTTTTGAACAAGAACTTGAATTTTATAAATTTGAGATTTTGAATTTAGAAATTTGAAATTAGAAATGAGACTTGAATTTGAAATTATAAATACTGAATTTTGAAATTGGAAAATTAAATTTGAAATTGGAAACTTTAAAATTTGAAATTGGAGATTAGGGCACTTTGAATTTTGAAATTATGTCACTTGAGTTTTGAAATTGAGAATTTTATACTTTGAAATTGGTAACTTAAAATTTGAAATTGTAGATTAGGGACTTTTTTGAATTTAAATTATGGCACTTGATTTTTGAAATTAGGAGTTTTGTAATTTTGAAATTGGTGACTTGAAAATTTGAAATTGGAAAATAGAGGAAATTGAATTTTGAAATTAGGGCACTTTATTTTATAAATTGAGAATTTTGTTATTTTGGTAAAGGTCCAGTGGAGCAATCATTATATCCGAGAGGCTACATGGGAATTATAAGAAGAGATGAGAGAAAAGCATCCCCATCTATTTCGAGACTCATGTAGGTTAAGTTTAGAAGACTAAACTTCTATTAAAGGGGGTAGGATCTAACAACTAGTAAAAAAAAATTAAATATTTATATTTTTCTAATCTATGCAAATTAGTAATTTATTTTGTGAAGCCCGAATATAAATAGGAAAATAATAATAATGAAAACTTTATTTTAGTTTCTCTGCTACGATTGTCATACCATATAAATCTCCACACCTTAGGGTTGAAGAAGGTCGTCAGTAATCTTTCTTCTCGAATCTCTTTCGAATAAAATGATATTGTGTTAGTAATCAATTATAGATGATTTCGTTTTTTTTCAAACAAAGTATGAGTTCTTCTTGCCAGAAATATTTCAAGAAGACCTAGAACGTTAGATCTAGGGCAGAGAAGCGATTCAAAAGGTAAACTTCCCTTCATTGAAAACTATAGATTTCTTTTTATTACAGATCATGAAATATTTTAGGGTTTGATTAGATCCAGATGATTTATTCTTTTCTTTTTTTAAATAGTTAATGGAATTGTGCACTGCTCTCGAGAATGGAGATGAGAAAGAAAATAAATAAATATATGTAGAAAGAGAGTGGGAACACTTACATTGAGAACAAAAAGAAAAGAAAAAGAAAGAATAGTAAATCAGAATTTGAAATTGGAAATCAAAGAATAGAAAAAAAAGGTCTGCAGTTTTCTTTTCAGGATAGGGGTATGCAAGGAAAAAAAAGTTTTAGAAAGTAAAATAATTTTTTGAGAGACTTATAAAATAATCTTGAAAAAAAATGTTTATGTTGTTAATAAATTATTTTATTTGTTTTAGGCTTAATAGGTTGTTAATTAATTTTTCGGGTTAGTTCGTGGATCTCAAATTTGCTTTTGAGGTAAAGGAATGTTAATGCGCTTTTTCAAATGTTTTTTTTTTTTTTACAATCCGAAAATGTTTGCATCACCATTTGTTGAAAATATGGATCAAATATATATATATATATATATATATATATATATATATATATATATATATATATATATATATATATATAAAAGAATGTTGATTTATGTTTTATGTATGATATACCTAAAGAGATATTTGTTTTGTGAATAGAACTTTACATATTTTTTACTTTGGTTAGTTCAGCCTCTATCAAAGGGATATAATTGTTTCACCTTGCATTCTGCTGGGAATGTAATGATTTGAACCTCATACTCTAGGAGTTTCGATTTGAGGGTTACTAGTACTAATAGTAAGCTACAAAGAAATAAAACCTTTGATTTGAATGTTTGATTTCAATATGAAATATTTTTGCAAGCAAACCGAGATATTCGATCCATAACTCCATTTCAATCCTACCTTATCAGCTTCAAGCTCACCCCGTTGTCGATCATCTTTTCAAGTACTCAGTTCTAATGAGGAGTGATGAATGTGTCGAGGACCGTTTTTTCAGATTTGACCTAAGTTAGCTTTTGACTCGCTTTAATGGATGAATTTAATTTATTTAGACTTTTTAGTTTACGTGTTTATTTCATAAGAACATGGATTTTATTTAATTTTATGTTAGTTCGTACTTGGATGTTGATTTGGAAAATTTTTGTTAGCATGGATTTAAGGTCTAGAGATAGTAGAATTTTATACTTTTGCTCTAAACAGGTTTTGAATAAGTGGAACTAGCTCAATCACAATAAAGGGATTGTTTTGTGTCATTTCGCACCTCGAGTCTTGTGACTTAAGGTACAAAATGACTGACATGCCCCAGATCGGGCTTCGGACGTGACAGTGGTATCAGAGCACTAGGTCATGATCTTAATGGGAACTTGCTTAGTTTACCTTTTGGAAATATATGAGTGACGCCTTAGTTTAAGTTTCTACTATGCGATTCTTTTGTTTCTAATAAACCCGCTTTCACCGATTTTGTCATAGTTACTAATTTAGTTATACCTTTGGTTGTATAGACAATGCCGCTTAAGGAGGAATTTATCTTCCCCAAACTAGTCGCTAATGACGATGTACGCCTCAATTTGAGAACGTGGGCCCAGATGCGTATGGGCTTTATAGATATTCGGGGACTATTGCCGATGGTCAAGACGCTTCCCGAGCCGAGACTAATAGGCAAGGGCGATCTGCTACTACTAGGGGTAGCTCCTTTGATGATTTTAAGAGGTTAGGACCTCCTTATTTTTCTGGTACATCGGACCCAATAAAGGCGGATGCTTGGATAACAAAAATAAAGAAATTTTTTATGTCATTTATTATTCTCATGAGTGTATGTCTTCTATGCAAGATTCATGTTAGATAAGGAGGTCGACCATCGTGGCGATGACTAGCGTATTTATTAAAGGCTCAGAGCCCATTACTGGAGAAGATTTAAGGATGCTTTCTACATGAAGTATTTATCGACAAAGGTGATGCGACAGCATAGAAGAGTTCATTCGCTTCGAACAGGAAATATGATCGGGCTTAGTATGAGACCTCAAATTTACTTTATTATTCAAGTTCCCTACATTTGATTGTTACAGAGGTGGATAAGGCAATGAAGTTTCAAGATGGGTTGAAGCCCTACTTGAAGAATAAGATATCCATTTTGAAGTTGGGTATGTATCTAGAGGTGGTGGATAGAGCTCTTATTGTAAAGAGGGATTCTGAAGAGTTTTATCAGTATAGAGAGTAACAAAAGAAGAGGAATAGGAGTGATGGTGCCCATGGTAATCATGTACAGAGAAAGTCTGCTCCAAATAGAAATCAAAGCAAAGGGAAGGTAGCGCAAAACTTAGATATTGTTTGTCCTACTTGTTTTAAGGGACATGGGAACATGCCATGTTATAGAGAGACATGAGCTTTCTTAGTTATGTATAAGGGCATATGATTCGATTTATCCAAAACAAGCAGTTTATAGTCAGAGGATCTAAAGATGATAATTGGGGGATAGATGTAAGCCTAGAAAAAGGAAAAGTGTTTTCATGACGAGATACCTGTGCTACTCGAATGTGGTGACAAGTAAATTTTCTAGAATTCACACGTTATTTGCTAGATTTTTCATTGACCTTAGTTCACACTCTTTTGTTTTAGTAACCTTTGCTGGTTTGTTGGATATGCATGTCACTACTATGGATTTTTATTTTATTGTTGCTACTCCTAAGGGACATTTTGTAATGATTGGTTATTAGGAGATGTCGGTTGACTTAGTTCTTCTGGACCTCTAGGACCTTGATGTGATTTAGGATGATTGGTTAGCTTTTATCATGTTTCATGGATTGCTTTTGGGAAATGGGTGACTCTAGTATCCATGTTAGCTTGAGTTTAGCTTTTGAGAGGAACCATATGATAAGCACTGTATGTTATTTCGCTCTACGAGCCAATCTCCTTACTTAAGAAGGTTGTCAAGGCTTTTTAGCTCATGTGGTACGTAATGAGAATGAGGTGAGATTTAAAAGATATACCCATTGTTGGGACTCCTGATGCCTTTCCAAATGATTTACCAGATTACCACTAGATGTGGAGCGGAGTTCGCTATCGACTTAGTGCTAGGAATACTCATTATCTCTAAAGCAACATACACAGATGACAATTCCATAGAAATTAAGGAGTTGAAGGTCTCAAATTTTCAAGAATTGTTAGATGTGGGTTTTATTGTGACCCAAGAGCCACCTGGGATCACTAATGTTATTTCAGAAGAAGAAGAATGGGCTCCATGTAGGTCAAGGTATTGACTATGTAGAGTCGAATATGCAATGAGAACAAGTATCCTCTCCCTCGAATCGATGATTTGTTTGATCAATTACAGAGTGCATGTGTGTTCTCTAAGATCAACCTTCGCTCTAAGTATCACTAGTTGAGGGTGAAGAGTGAGAATGTACCCAAGACTACCTTTCAGACTAGATATGGGCATTATGAGTTCTTAGTTATGCCCTTTGGTTTGACTAATGTACCTGTGGCTTTTATGGACTTAATGAACAGGGTATTCAAACATAATTTGGATCAATTTGTAGTAGTTTTATAGATGATATTTTGATACTTAAGAAGTAGATGGGATACTATTCAGTATTATGTCATAAACCTTAAGTGGGTAAATAGCTGTATGCTAAGTCGAAAAGGTGGAATTTTGGTCGACAGAGATATTTTCGACATGTGGTGACTAAGGATGGTATCTCATCTGACCCTAGAAATTAGGGATGTTAGAAGGAAATTGAGAAGACCTACCACAATTATTGAGATTAGGAGCTTCTTAGGACTTGCTGGTTATTATAGATGTTTTATTGAGGGTTTCTCAAAGATTGCCCTACCTTTGACTAGGTTGACGCAGAAAGGAGTTAAATTTGAGTGGTATGATAAATGTGAATGTGACTCAAAGAGTTGAAGGATAGATTGGTGATACTCCTATTTCACCATTCCTTCCAGTTCGCATGTGATTGCGGGTGTATAATGATGCATCCCATTAGGGTTTGGGTTGTGTCCTTGTGTAGGATAGTATGGTTGTGGCTTATGCTTCTAGACAGTTGAAGCCTTATGAGCGAAATTATCCCACTCATGATTTGGAGTTAGCAACGGTAATTTTTTCCCTTAAGATTCGAGACACTTTATTTTGGTGAAACTGGTATACACATATCATAAAAGTTTAAAGTATTTGTTTTCTCAAAAGGAGTTGAACATGAGGTAGAGATGGTGGTTAGAGTTACTGAAGGATTATGATTGTATTATTCAATACCATTCGGGGAAGGAAAACGAGGCCGATGCTGGAGTAGGAAGTCAATCGCTTTTTTAGCAAAGAATAAAGGTTGTTAGAAGAAGTTACTAGACGACTTGAGGAGTCTACAAGTCCACATTAGTGTCCATGACTCAGGAGTACTTGTTGCTAATTTTAGAGTACACCTGAATTGGTTAGAGAATCTATGAGTCTACAAAAGATGGACTGCAATCGTGCAACTTGTGATACAAGAAGGTAGTAAGTCCGACTTTGTTTTATTTAATGATGGGATTTAGGGTTTCGGGGATCGACTCTCAGGTCCCAGCGATGAGGATTCTAAGGAGGAAGCTCATTGTTCTAGCCTTATCATCCATTAAGAAGGGATTCAAGATGTATTAGGACTGAAACAGAACTACATTGCATTAGGTAAGAAGAGAGACATCGTTAATCTGCCTGTTTGGTGTGTATACGTGTTAAAGCCGAAAGCACCAACGATTACTGTCTTATGATCTGCTTGCTAGTCCAAATGGAAATGGGAGCACATTGGTTATGGATTTTTCTATTTGGTTACCAAGGTCCTTAGGAGGTATTAATGTTATTTGGGTGATTGTAGATCGACCGACTCAAGTCTTCTTACTTACCTATGAAGGTCTTCTCTTAGAGCGATTGGCTTATCTGTATGTGACAGGCCTCTAGTGTGAGTGTGTAAAATTAGGTAGGGGACGCGAACTCTTGTGCGCAAGTATACGTGTCGAGTTGACGTAGTGTAGTGGTTAGTTAAGTGTTGTTCCCTCAAAAAGAAGCGTGTGGACTACTGATTTAATGACTTCGACAATATTTGAATTTAATCCTAAAGCGAATTACGACTAAATTACTAGAATTAACAAAAACTTAAAATTAGATGTATTGAATTATATCGATGATGAGAAACCTAGGGTTTTACCGTCTCCTACCACATTCGATGGATGTCAATTCAATTAAGACCTATTAAAGTTATTCATATGTCATGTCGATTCTACAAGATATTCTCAGATATATATTTGCCTATTCAAATTAGTGGATGTATTAGACTTATCTCAACCCTCGATCCCAAATGCCTGGGTAAACCCCACTGCCACACTTGTAGTCCGAATATCTCTATTCTCCGACCACTCCAAGTGTCGCTTTAACCATGTCCCTATAAGTCATCTTCTCGACCTCAAACTCCAGCGAGCATGTCGCCGCCAAACACAACATAACAAATCCAGATTTAAAGCAAACATATGAACTCATATTAATATTCAAATAAGTCAAAATCGAAAATCAAATCCATCAACCGTGGTTGTGGTTGAAAAACCCTAGAGAAAAGAATTAGTTCATCATATTATTCATTACGCATTGATCTAATCTAAATCATGAAGTAGTTGAGGGAAGAACTACAGAAAACTGGTCACATCTTTCCCGAATCCGCCTCTATTGATCTCCCTCTCGTCGTATCTCCCTTCTTCTTGTCGATCCAATCTCCTATTCTTCTTTGAAATTACTTCCCTTTTATACCTCGGGACACAGGCCCATCAATGGCCCAGAAAATTAGGGTTCTTCATGTTCCCATTTTGGAAAAGGGTGCCTTGCTACGCCGCGGCAAAGGTTGCTTCGCTGCTCTGTAGCCGAGACCCTTTAAACTCTGGTCTCCTAGTCCGCTACTGCGAAGGAGATCTTCGCTTCGGCGAAGTGCTACGCCACAACGAAGGGTCTCTTCGCCGCTGCGTACCAGTAGCACTTCTACTATCCGCCTTTTTGTCATTTCTGCTTCTGTTATGTTTTTCTGTCTTTTAGCTCCCCTTTTGATTCCAACATCGCCATATTCTATAGAACAATATAATATGAGGGATTAGCATAATATTAATGAAAAAGACTGTGAATCATGCATTTTAGCTATAAAGGACACCGAGAATTCAATTGAAATGCATGCATGATTCATCCCGATCAATATGTCAAGGAGATTGTGAGGATGCATAGGTATAAAGCCCCATTATGTCCGGAGGAGACCTACGTTTCAATTTCTAGATTTTACGTAGTCTACAGAAAGCTTCTGGGGTTCTAAGTCGACCTTTAGCACTCGCTTCATCCTCGACCGATCACTAATCGAAAGGGTGATTCAGATTTTGGAAGATTTTTTGAGAGCTTGTGTTTTAGACCTAAAAGGTAATTGGGATGATCATTTGCCTCTTGTGGAGTTTGCCTATAATACCAGTTTTCAGGCTAGTATTGGGATGGCACCTTTTAAGGGGTTGTATGGTAGAAGATGTTGGTCATCTGTTTGTTGGGATGATGTAGGAGAAAGGAAGCTTTTGGGGCATGAACTCGTGCAGTTGACAGTTGAGAAAACAACTTTGATTAAGGAAAGATTAAAGACAACTCAAAGTAGGCAAAAAAGTTATGTTGACAATCATAGGCGAGACTTAGAGTTTGAGGTAGGTGAGCTTATTTTCCTAAAGGTTTCCCCTATGAAATTCGTGATGAGATTTGGAAGAAAAGGAAAGCTCAGTCCTCATTTTGTGGGTCCATTTGAGATACTAGAGAGAAGAGGCTCAGTGGCATATAGAGTAGCCTAGCCTCCAAGTTTTTCGAAAGTTTATAATGTTTTCCATATTTCGATCTTGAGGAAGTATGTTTTCTACCCTTCTCATGTGGTGGAATTGGAGCCTATTGTTAGTCGTTGGCAACATCACCGAAAACTTGTCAGCCCCCGACAACAGTGCCAAAAACTTGTTTGCTAACCGCAAGTGCACGGGTTGCACAAATAATAAAGTGGTTTTCAATTTATGAACTGAAATCGTTCCCACGAAGACTGTAGGTTTTTTGGTGAACTGAGTACCCCGACTACTCACTTGGTTCACTATTTGAGCGTCTAAGTGAATTGAGGTGAAATTCTAAAAACTAATAAAAACAAAACTAACAAAACAACGATTACTTTGTGAAAATTAGAGTAATTGAATGAAATTGGGGAAAAACTACTTATAGAGGAACTATGGTTGGTTATTGTCATTGATGCCTAAGGATTCGTCTATGTAAGGCCTAGGTTGAATGAATTACGACTTAGGGTTGGTCTAAGGATTCGGGTACAAGGATCCCACTCGTGTTCCCCTCGTTTTCTCACACTAACCACCTATTCACATTTACATTCCCAGGTCCTTAACGAGATACTTTTCAACATTTTTCTTAGGTGCTCTATCGGGTCACGCTACGCCCTCTGCAATGTAGCTACCCGATCTGCTTTCTGATTAGTCATCAAGCATACATGTAATCCTCATTTAATGTAACACTCTGAAAATACCCTAATAGTTTTATAACAAGTTTAAGGTATAAAATAAATTAAATTGTATTTTTTTTCGATGTTTAAATTGCTAAAAACAAAAAATGATAAAAAAAAATTAAAACTTAAAATTTATAAAGATTATAAATTCGTAATGTAAAATGAGGACCCAAGGGCAATAAATGAAAAAGAATAAATGTCAAAGTGAGAATATTGAGAGTGGAATGTCAAATAGGAGAATAGAGATCTTAAAATGAGAAAATATGATTAAAATGTGCTAGAATAAACACGGCCTGGCATATAAATGGGATAAGACCGCACTGGTCTTAGACGAGCTCATGTCAGCATTCACATTCGAGGAGCCAGGCTCTCACGTTTTGAGAAGCAGAAACCCAGCTTGTGCTGATCGTCCCCATTCGTCCAAGGTTTTGCAAGTAAAGTGAAGGAAAATAAGAGAAGGAAGGAAGAAGAAAAGGTAAAAGAAGAGCTAGGGTTTCGAGTTGTAAGAGAATAAAGGTTAGAAACTCTTCCTAATTCCATATTTGTTTGTTTTAGGTCAGACGGTTATTTTTCAAGGTGTATTATGGTTCGATTGGTGTCGAGGAATTTTTATAAAGGAAATGCTGGTTTAGGAAATGTCGCCAAATTTTCCAAACCCATGTTTTTTGTTTTGCCATAACTTGGTCATCACTTATCCAAATCTCGAGTGATTCAAATTTCCGGTAAACTAAACTTCAGTGAGGAACAAATTCTCACCAAGTATATTCAAATTGACTTCATTGTGACCTAGAAATTCATCAAAAGGAGGCTCGTTTTCAGTCAATTCCCAGCTCAGGCTTCGATACAATTTTGGTGTTTTGAATAGTTCTCGTTTTTAGGTCATAAGTCAGTTTCACTCATCCAAATTGAGTGATTCAAGTTTCTAGGTAACCAGACTTCATAGAGAACAAATTTCCTTAAATAAGTGTATTCACATTTGGACCCCATTAGACCTAGAAATTCGTCTAAATGGAGCTCTGTTTTTGGGCAAATTTTGGTTCTATGTTGAAAATAGAATAATCCAGGATGTTTAGGATATATGGAGCTTCGGTGCTCCAAATTGGATGATTCCAATTTCTGAATAAAATAAATTTATAGAGGAACAATGGACTTGAAGGAAGTTGGTAAAATATGGCTTATTTGTTCCCAAAAAGTTTTTACAAGTGAGGGTGTGTTGGGTAGAAAACAACCCTAACTAGAAACTTAAATAAGCCAATTGATATTATTTCACCAGATGGATTATGGGTCAGGGACGCAGGAAAATCGAATTGAAGCCGATATTCCGAGATAGGAATCAAGTGAGACAACCTGTTCGTTCTATTCTTCTTTCTTATTTCGTTATCAAAATTTTTGTGCAATTATTGAAAATGATTTTCAATAAAACTGATAGATTGATTTATTTTAAGTGATTTGAGAAAATTGACTGTGGAATGATTGCCATGAAAAAAATTGCATGATATTGAAATGTGCTATTTGAGTATAAATGTATATACCCTATTGTAAATTTCTATGACTGATTTTTAATGCCCTTAATAAAATGTTATTGTCACGCCCCCGACCCCCGCCTTGATGGATGAAGGGGGCGCGAGACTATACTGAGACTCTTTACTTGCTTTTTCAGACATTGGTGGGCCCAAGTCTTATAACTGAATCAAAATATCATATACAAAGATACAAAATAAAACTACCACCGTAGTGGTGTTTACAAAACACATACAGTCCTGAGTCCCAATTACATATACATATACAAAAACTATACATTTACATTTACATAATCAGAGTGCAAAACCTACAGGTGATGGACCCCTACAAGTGTGCTGGCCTAGCGGTATGTGGAAGATCACGGACGTTCTCCTCTGTACCTACACTAATTAATACCCGTGCTAAGCTTTACGCTTAGTGTTCATATGACTTATACATATACACATGCACCAATACTCATTTACAAGAAGCATATAACAAGCAACGTATATACAAGAGTTATATCGAATTTTTCATGAGTTCATATAACAAACTTATACACATACTTGTACTTATAGAACACTTATACTTGTTCAGTTCTCCCATAAGAGTTACAAAGCTTATACTGCAATGAGGTAATGAGGTATTACGTGAGTTTATACGTAGAGGTACCGAGGCACATTCAGAGCGCAATCCATGTACATTATTTCCCTACCTCTTATTTATTATTCAGACTCTTATCATATAACTGTTTGACTACCTAGACCAAGAATAAGGAATGAGTCGGACACAAAGCACAATAAGTACCTAAAGATACTGCGGTAGTACCGAGGCAATCAAGCACAAACGGAGTGTCGGCACCACGAGTGTCATCGCACTAATCGTAGAGTACCGATACTAAATGTGCCAAAGCACCTGGCCGTAGAGTGTCACGCACTAATCAAAGAGTAATCAAGTACTATACGTGCCTCGCCCCACGTAATCGCAGGTGCTGCGTCATTCGACATCCGTCTTAAGCAAATTCTACACTATATGTGTGTTCGGGGAACTTACTTATCTCATCATAGAGGCATTAAGTTTGCCAATCATTGAACTTTCCAAGGCGCCGAGGTAATGCCCACTTTTCCTTTACTTTACAAACATGAAAGGACCTTTTAATACACTTATAGGATCCTCATTAGCCCAATAGACAAATCCTTGGAGTAACGGAATAGCAAAACAAAATAAAACACATAAATCTCCATGCTATAAATAGTAGCTACGCTGCGGCGTAGCATTGCTACGCTGTTGCATAGGCCTTCGCTGCGGCGTACCCGAGGTTGGCCAAATCCTCCATCTCAGCCACGCCGCGGTGTGGACATGCCACGTCTTGGCGTGGGCCTACGCTGTTGCGTAGGGTCACTATGCCATGGCGTATGACCTTGACAGTTTGCCCATATTTGCATGATTTCTCTCATTTTTCCAAAAAAACCAACCAAAACAAAAGAACACTCATATACTCTCAAAAAAAAAATCTTCCAAGTGTGTTATAACCCAACCAAAACCAAACATAGAGATTAAATAGGGTTTTTCCAAACCCTATCTCAATTACTTGTAAGTTAGGTTACCTTCTAACACCCAAACATGTATCCATACATCATAAACCAAGAATCCATTCTCAAAGGGAGGATTCCATACTCATCTTATACAAACTAGGGCTTTTCTAACCCAACTCTCAACAAATCTAGGGTTAGGATGAATTTATAACTAAACCCTATAAAATGGGACAAACTAGTATCCATACAAAACCATAACAATCCATTTACAGATAGATTCCATACTCAAATAGTTTCCATACAAAATCATCATAGCATCCATACTAAATCATAGTATTCCATACATCTCCATAAAAATCCATACCAAATCATACTATTCCATATAAAACCCTAGTTTCCATACAATCCATATTTCTCCATACTAAACTATAAAGAATCCATACAAATCTATAAAGGATCCATACAAGTATTTCTTACACAGAGTTTCCAATATGTTCCATACCTTTCTCTTCTCTTCTTCTTCTTCTTCCTTTCTCTTCTTCTCTCTCCTTCACGTTTTTCTCCAAATAATCTAAACGAAACCCTAAATGGCCCTATTTGGTCAAATCTCCCTTTTATTGCACTTTGGTCCTCAAGTTCCCTTCTATTTGCACCACAACTTCACATTATTTCACTTTGGCATATAATCTTATTATCTTATGACTTTTATATCCTGTTTTGACAAATTCCAAATTTGCCTTTGATTATTTCGGGTTTCTCAGATTTCGCGCTTTGAATTTAAATTACGAAAAAAATCAAATTATACCTACAAAATACCCTAAACACGTTGAAAACAACTAGGGTATATTTCAAGGTGTTACAATTCTCCCCCCTCCCCGTTAAAATAAATTTCGTCCTCGAAATTGCCTGAACTAAAGAGCTTAGGATACTGTACCCTCATTATCGATTCTGATTCCCATGTCGCTTTTTCCATACCGTGATGTTTCCAAAGCACTTTTATTAGAGGGACTTACTTGTTCCGTAACTGTCTTATTTCACGATCTAGAATTAGCTTTCTACTCTTCATCGAAAGTGAAATCTTCAGACTTCAGATATGTTGAATCAGGACATGCGATGTGTCAATGATACCTTCGGCTATGACACATGGAATACATCATGTAATTTGACTAACTCCAGAGGGAGTTACATTATTGGTCCAACTCTTTTTAAAATCTCGTAAGGGCCAATGAATCTTGGACTCAGTTTTCCTTTTCTCCCAAAGCGGAGTATCTTTTTCAACGGAGATACTTTTAAAAACACTTTGCCTCTAACTTCATACTCTATATCCTTCAAATTAGCATAAGACCTTTGTCTATCACTAGTAGCTTTTAACCTATGCTGAATAATCTGAACTTTTTCTTCTATGTCTTTACTAATCGTAACCACAATCTTATGCCTGCCTCCAACTCGGCCCAATAGATAGAGTTCTACATCTTCTTCCATAAAATCTTCATACTGGCCATACCAATGGATCGATAACTGTTATACGCAAATTCCATGAGTGGAATATACCTATCCCAACTTCCCGAAAAATCTAATACACAGTGATGAGTCCAAAAACTCATTAGATTTTTAATCCATTTTTCTGAGTTTATAATGAGAATAATGTTGAATTGTCTGCAGAAAACTGATAATTGAATCAAATTCCAATTCTGCGTGAAAATACGTTAAAATCAAATTTTACAAAATCATATGAGAAATCACCACAGAACTCAAGTCAAAATCGAATTTAAGTCGCACAGAAGCAACGCCGCAATTTCAAGTCACGACATCAACAAATCGGCTTTGAAGAAGAAATTGAAGAATGAACAAGTGAAGTCGTGACTTGAAGAAAGAAGTTGAGACAAAGAATGACTTGGTCGAGATTAAAAGAAGCAGTCAAATGAAGAAGTTCATGTCGCGACATCATTGCGATGTCGCGACACCAAAAGGAGATAAATGATGTCGTGACACCACCATGAGGTCGCGACAAGGAGCTGTCTACAAAGCCACAAGAATGTTCTCTTCTCAAGTAAAAAAAGTCACATTAATTTTGAAAGAAAGTGACTCGGTCGGACTCGAAGTAGTGAAGAATAACACCAAGGTCGCAATGCAACCCAAAACTCCACGACCAAGAATTAATGAAGAAGCAGACATGATGTCGCCACACCACTTCGAGGTTGCTTATTGCACTGAAAGCTTAGCAAGAGACATGGAGGTCATGACACCGACAGAAGTTGTGACAAAGATTTTCAAAGAGGCTGAACATGCAGGTCGCGTACGCTTAGAACAGATAGAGACATCAAACACCGAATCGAAGATGTTGCGACGCCCTACGCTGGTCGGCTACAAATTGAAGTAAAGAAGATGTCGCGACGCCTCGCTGGTCGCGACATCGCTTGGAAGTAAAGGTGAAGTTGCGACGCCTTAGTGGTCGCGACGCCCTTAGTGGTCGCTGAGCATCGCCATAATGAAAAGAAGGTCGCCACGCCCTTCGTAGGTCGCAACATCACCGTGAAGGTATTATGGTCGCGACATCAGTTATAGTCGCGACATCAATTGCAAAGAAAGAAGGTCACAACGTCCTTCAGTAGTCGCGACATCAGCTGTAAAGAATGGAGGTCGCGACATTTAGCTGTCGCGACACCCTATCCAAGAGATGCTGAAGACAAGTCACGACAAAAGAAAAGCTTCCACGACATCAAAAGAGCTCATAAGCATAACATTGAAGTCGCTGGACAAGATTGGAAGTCGCGAATTTCAAAAGAGCTCAATATGGGAAGGTGAAGTCGCGACGCCATTCCGCTGGTCGCGGCATCACCGTGTTATTATGGTCGCGACGTCATTTGGGCCGTCGCGACATCGTGATCCAAGGTGTTAAAGGCACTAATGTGATAAAAGCTCACATGCATCAATGTAAACGGTCGCGACGCATGATTGAAGTCGCACCATAAAAGAGATCACAATGCGAAGATGAAGTCGCGATCGCGGAAGAGAAGTCGCGACATCGCATCGTACCTACAAGCGCATCGCTGAAGTCGCCGACGCAAGAGAAGTCACACGACAATGTACCATAAGCGGCACACAGTCGACGGAAGAGAAGTCGCGACATCACACCAAACAGAATGCTGAAGTCGCGACGTAAAAGAGAGGTCGCGACATCAAGTCAAGGTCATGACAAACAAATGGAGTCGCGACATTAACAAACAATGGGCCGAAATCCACAAATAGGGTGCATCGTTAGGCCCAACTCGGGAATCCTATAAATAAGCACCGCTATTGCATGAAAGCAAACTTCCAAGGCCGTAAAGAGAAGTCCGCAGTCAATGTCAGGTATTTAATTTTCTATTTCTTTTTCTTCGCTTTCTTTGTCAAGTATTTTAGATTAGATTAGAGTAGACATATTTCATTTGAATTTCGATTCGATGTTAGTTGCTGTGCCGGGCTGAACGCAGTAATGTTATTTTCTTCAAATTACCGTCGTTCGCTTGAAGTCCAAACAAATTTGGAATTTGAACTTCAGCTTCAGATTTACAAAGAGTTCTTTGATCGTGAGCTAACAAGTAGTGTAATGAAGTAATTTAGAAACCCAGCTCGCTGACTTTACTCCGTTGTTAGAATTTATCTTTCCCTGTAAAATTACTCAGCCCACCTCAACTTCACTTAATCGCATTAGTTTTGTTTA
This sequence comes from Tetrastigma voinierianum, assembly GCA_016808115.1. Taxonomy (NCBI): domain Eukaryota; kingdom Viridiplantae; phylum Streptophyta; class Magnoliopsida; order Vitales; family Vitaceae; genus Tetrastigma; species Tetrastigma voinierianum. Next base: position 25,915 of record JAEQBH010000383.1, read on the forward strand.
TTGTTGTGATTTGACCAAATATTAGTGTCCTATACTTGTAATAGGATTGTTTCATGCTCGATTTTATACCCTCTCATGATATTGCAGAAGGCATTCCCGAGAGTATCAACACATCTCTCAAGGGTATGCGAACCTAATATTGGGATCTAATGGGCTTTGTGAATTTGTTCGATAAATCTTCTTCTCACTTGAAACCGAGAATAAGTTGAATGACTTATCAATTAAAATGAACAGAGTTCGCTCGATTCGAACAAAGAAGTCTAACCTGTTAGCAAGGATCTAATCAAGGAAATAAATGAACTGCTCCAATTTTGAGGATGAGAAACTGATAGCAAACCCAGCATGCCTATGTCTTAGAGCTAAGGTTTACAAATTCATGTTCCGGGTATGAAGTATTGAAAAGAAAAATACCTTAACAAGGCAACTCAGATTAAAAGTAGCTACATTTTTAATCCTCTCGCAGATTCGAAAGAAACAGGAAGATGATGATGAAATGCGCTGTTTATGAGAGGACCATATGGCATTACCTTCTTCCTTGACGAATTCCTAAATCGAGGTTCAAGAAGCAGTTACAGAGTTGTCTCAGAATCGATGTTTCACTAAACAGCTTGTATTTTCAATGCTCCTTTAAAACTAACTGATCAAACATTTCTTTAATTTTTATTTATGTAAGCATTATTTCATTTTTGTTCTTAGTTACATATCTTTATTCTTTCATTATTTCAAGGTCATAGTGGATATATCAACTGCAAAATCATAGTCCAAATAAGAGATAAGAGTTTGCTAAATAGGTAGTTCATCGAGAATTCCCAGATCTCTCGTGGGATCGATATCTCGGACTTCAATCCACTTTATTACTTGTCTCGACCGTACACTTACAAAGAATCATGGATCAAAATTTGAAAAGAAATCTAACTAGTCTTAAGGAACCGCTTTTAATCAAGATAATTGTAAAGAAATATAACAAACAAGTTTCATGGCATTATTGCTGGGGATTAGACAATAGTCTTATGGTAATAACGCTATAAATTTATGTTGATGTTTTGATCCATCACTCACACTTACATAATGAGAGAAAGAAAGTGTGAGACCCAACACATAGCCCCGAAGCATATCTTCCAAAACATGAATCACTCTTTCGCATCATTCCATCCTGCTTGCAGGGATGGAAAGACTAAAATTTAGTCTCGCACTGCCGATTGTAATTCCTTCCAAACCTTGATGTAAAACCGTGATCGCGGTCGGATACTATCGAGTAAGTGAACCCATGCAACCGAAAATTTAACACATAAAGTTTCGTTATACAATCCATGGTAGTTGTTTTATCGTGTGCAGAAGTGAGCAGACTCTGGTCGACCTCATTCATAATTACCCAAAATGAATCATATCTTCCTTCTTTGGGTGAGAGGAAAATCTGGATACAAAGTCCATAATAATGCATCTCACTTCCATTAGTGGAATCGAAGGGATTCAATAAACCGACGTTACTGGGTGTTCAAATTTTTACTAGTCGACACATTGCATTAATTTCAAATGCGCATCAAAAATGTCCTTTTCATCCTCACAGGTACTATTTCATATCCGGTACATCTTATTACCTCCAGGTGCATGGTGAAAACAAAGAATGTGACTTTCATATAATATCTTCTTTCAAATCCATAACATTCTGGCATAATATAATCCTGCTTCATACAACAAACCTCCACTTTCATCTATGGCATAATCAATCTTGTCTCCAATACTGACTAATTGAACTATCTCTTGTAACTTGGCATCATCTTTCTAAGCATTTACTATCATTTGATTTAAATCTTATATAACTCTCAATTAAGCCAATAAGGCTCCATCGGGTGCAAGTCTCCAATCATAATCTTTCAAAGTCAAAGCATAAATCATTTTCCTACTTAAGTCATCCGCCATTACATTTTCTTTTTCTAGGTGGTAATCAATTATACAGTCATAGTCTTTAAATAATTCCAACCACCAATGTTGCCTCAAGTTCAAGTCCTTATGAGTTAGCAACATTTCCCGACTCTTTATTCTGAGCCTTCCTCTCTCTCCCTTTCATATAAACAAGGTCGCCAAATTTTCAAAGCCTAACACTACAACCGCTAACCTAAATCATGTGTGGGATAGTTTTGCTCATGCGGTTTCAACTGTCTGGAACCATAAGCCACCACTTTCCCATCCTGCATCAATACGCATCCTAAGGTAAGACACTAGGTCAAATGAAACCCTTATCCAATAGCCCCAGAAGGGAAGCCCTCAAGTCTTTCAGCCTGGCTCAAGCCATACCTGCAAGGTGCCCTGGGCCAGGAGTCGGTCCTCGCACAACTTCAATAAAGAGATCCACTTTCTTTTCAGGTGGTACTCCTTATCCTGATCTTCACGAGCCCCTTCAGCATAAGCTCGGGTCAAGCAGGTGAAGGTGACACCCACCGGTTTCCGAAGACTACCTCTTCCTCGTGGAACCACTTCGCCCTTAACCCTTCTCTGAAGCTCCATGGAGGTACATTTCGACTTCTCCCTCTACCCACTTCCTTTGGAGGATTTCTAGAACTCTCGATCCTCTCACTTTACAGTTGGTTATCACATGATCAAGCTCTCGCACCGAAACACCCCGCTTACTGCCTACACAAACCATAATGATTTCTATAGTAATGCGGGCATGTAGGTCTTTCCTCTTATCCAGTTGAGGTGCCTTGACCGGAACCTTGTGTCATGGTAGGTCTTTGTCTCCTACCCCTTGTAGTTGAACCCTGTACTAAATCAACTTGTGACTCTCTAGGTCTTTTTCCCAAAGAGGAACCCTCTCTTGAGAACTTTTTCTCTTTCATTCTTTCTTAACTCTTCATTCGAGACTTCTCACCCTTTATAGCCAGACCAACTGATAAATATTGATAACTTAGCGGCAACAGCCATGAGGTACTTTACGGACTCATGCTCTCCTCAAACTGCTCTACTACCCAATTTTTCCATAAGAAGGCATATTACTAAGACTCAAGCAATTTTGATTAGTGCCCAAAAGTGCTATTTTCAACCCTATTTATTATAGGTTTTGAGTGTTTTTATGTACTAATCATTGTAATAACCAATTTACACATTGTTGTCCCTATTATCCTACCGACGATTTTGTGGCAAATTTGCGCTTGGGTGTTTAATAGTGCCAAAATTGTTGAGTCGATCTAACTAAGAATTCGAGTCAAGCTCAAGATTTGGCATCAAAGACCGTATGAAAGAAGAGCAGTAAACGCAATGTTGGAGCATTGCGAATTTTGGTTCCTACTAGCACCGTGCATCCTCGCGAGCACTGCTCCTCTCCTCCAACAACTGCTCTCCCGCATTTCACGCCCCGCTTTTTGTTACATTTTTTTTGCTTCCCATTTGGTCCTTGTAATAGTTAAATGTTTTTTGTTTTCGTATTTTCACTTGTCTTTTATGGCTATAAGCCATTTGTATAGGATCATAAAGGGACGTTTTTTTTGCCGTGGAAGAAAAATTAGGCCCAATTCTCCCAAGCCTCTTTCTCCCATTTTCTCCCTTTCGGGCCTATTTCAAACACCTTTCTTTGAGGATGACAACCTCAAAGATGTTTGCTGCACTCTTCCTCCTCAAGCAGGAGGGCTATCGGGCTAGGATTCGAGGTAAACCAATGGTCCTCTGCTTAACGTAGGCATTTATTTTCATTTATGTCTTATTTCTCACTCTAGGTTAGAACCTTATGCCTTTCTTTGATTAGTATTTGGCAATCTTAGGTTCAGTGGATGCTTATTGCTGTGATCCACTAAGATTCATTAGTCGTCTTATTTATCATCAGAGGTAGATCATGGAGGCACGTTTTCACTGTCTGGGAGTATTAATGTTCAATAAATGCTGTTTTTCAAAAGGGAAAATCATAGGGTTTAGTTTTTAAAGCTAAATGAAGATCCGGTTCGGGAAATGACTATATGTCATCCTCCCCAACGCAAGGAAAAAGACCCGAGGACATGTTGGTTGGCTTAAAACCCTAAACCAAAGGGTTTGACACTTCAAGGGCTCCTATTTTTACATTTGTCTCTACTTAGTTTTATTTTAATCGCACTATCCAATCTCGTTGATTAGTACCCAAAGTGCTATTTGAACCCTATTATTATAGGTTTTGGAGTGCTTTTGTATACTAATCATTCTAATTAACCCGATTTATTACACATTATGGTCCCTTACTATTCTACTGACGATTTTGGCAAATTTTGCGCTTTGCTAGCTAATCATGCCAACATTGTTGAGTTGATCCAAGCACGAAGAATTCGAGTCAAACTCAACATCATAGATCAGAGACTAAGAGGAAAGAAGAGAAGAAAATAGAAGAAAAGTGAAGTAGGGAGCAAAATGCAGGAAGCAGGAACAAAGTGGGCCAATGGAACAAAGAGCCAGGGAGAGGAAACAGAAATTCGCTACCTAGCTTAAAATATCAGAGATAGCTTAAATCTTTCCATTTTCGCTATCTCTTAGATTCAAGAAGTAGCGAAATTTCGCATAGCGAATTTTCGCTATGCTGTTAAAAATTCCCGCAGATAAATAAAATGGTCGCCTGTGATTTTGATATTTTTGATTCCAAACGACTGCGGTATAATTACCACTTCGTCTCCTATTGTAATTTCATATTTTAGGTCTTTTGTCATTTCACATCGGGCTGGCTATAAAGCCAACTTATAGATTTTTGTAACCCTAACTTTAATCTTTCAACACGCAGCTTTTATTTTGTTCCAGTTTCCTCTCTTCTCTCTCCTCTTTCTCTCCCTTTCTTGGTTGCCAAACACCCTCCAAGGATGACAACTTGGAGGATGAGTGGCTAAAACCACTTCCTTCTTGAAGCAAAAGGCCACTGGGAAGTTGATCCGCAGTCGGTGGTTCCCCGTTTTCACGCAGCGTGCTTTACATTTTGGTTCCCAAATTTTTCCCAAATTTCTAACTCTAGGTTTAAAGCTTTTTGATGTACTTTCTTTGGCCAATACTTGGCAAGCTTTTAGGTTCAGTGTATTCTTAGCTTTAGATACACTGATATCCATTAGTTGCTCTTTACGAGCCACTGGAAGTAGGTTAAGGGTTATGTTTCCGCGTGAGTTATATCATACTGATAAATCATAGTAATCTTTGGGGTTCAGTGGATTCTTATTTTAGATCCATTGAGACTCATTAGTTACCCTTCTGAGATATTGTGGGATGAGTCGAGATAGATTTTTCATTGTGAGGAACCATAAATGTTAAATAAATGCTTTCTATCAAAAGGAAAATTAATAGGTTTGGGTTTTAATGCGAATGAAGTCAGGTTCGGGAGAGATGGCCCATATGTCATCCTCCCAGCCTTGAGAATAACGGGGACCTCTTGGTTAGCCTAGGATCTTAAACTCGTTTGATACTTGAGTTCTATTTTACATTTTTATTTTATTTACTTCCGGTTGCAACCAACCACTATTTTACCCAAACCTTAAAAATCCAAATTTAATTCACCAATTTTGACTTCACTCAAAATCATTTATGCGAAGAAAACCCATCCGTGTTCGACCCTAGACCGCTATCTTCGCATTAGCTTGACTACGGCGTAGGAGAACAGGACTACAAATAATGATTCCGCGTCACCCTACGGGTGACGCGAATCAAATGGGCGCTCTATGAGGATGGTGCCTAAGTGCATATGATGACTTGTTGAACACTTGTGATCCTCATCACAAGTTCTGGTGAATTTTTCCTTTTATTTTTTTCACTGTCAGTTTTGTTTTTTTTTAGTACATTTCACTATAAAAAAAAAAAAAGTTATGCAGGATCTTTGTTGCTTTTGTGTTGTCTGTTTTACCTTTCTTTGCGAGGAATCCATTCCCGCTGATCTTTGTTGCGGGAATCGAGTGGATTAGAAACATAGAGAAGAGCGGGCTACTTAAAAGTTAATCTCCCTCAAGAACTTGGAATGAGCAGAAATGAACCAAATGGAACACTTAGAGGAGAGCAATCTTTTGTCAGTACCACATGGAGGGAACTCTGAGATCGTGTCAATGAGGGGATTACATAAACCGATCCTTAAGCGAAGTCGACAACCTGTGGAGAGGAACCAGTGAATATAGGTCCATGAGGACTATAGAAACCAATGGACAGAGTTCACCATGGTAGTCTTACAACCATGGTGGAATCCTTTGATTCCTCATGGGAACCCAGGGCCCTGCATGATGCTCCTCCTCACGACCTCTCGGTCACCTCGGCCACCCACGGTCGATCCACTATTTGAACAAGCATTTTGGACCTCCACCGGATGGATGAACTGTGGAAGAGAATAAAGTTAATGCCCATTCGAGATCAGAAGAATTGTCCTTTGTGGAAAGGCAATTTGAGCAAAATAGATGGGCTGAAAAATGACTATGAGCATAAATGGGACAACACTACTTGAAGATTCACGAGAACTGTCGTCGGTGTCCACCCCGGAGGAAGGTGCCAAAGTGACACCATAGCGAAGGAAAAGTGTCAACCACACGAGGAGCTTATGAGGATTTTATTGAATTATCCGTTGATTAATAACTTCATATGTGTGATGTTGTTTTTCCAAGGCAGAACCAAGAAGAAATCATTGCCTTGTTGACTGAGGAGGGCAGTGAAACAAAAGCAGTGGAAGTGCCCAAAAAGAATGTCCTTCAACCAATTCCCACAGAATTGAATCCCACTGCCACTATCCAAGCCACCAAAAACCCAATTTTTCGCAGCCTCCCACCGACCATGAATCCCGCCGCATCCTAATCCCAACACAAACCCCCCGGGCACCCACCATAAAGTCCAACCCATCACTGCCTATTCTACAAAAACTCAAGAAGCTAGTGGCCATTGCCTACACGCAGAATTATCAGTACCATGTACCACCACATCGCATGGCACAAGTGGTTAATGGTGCTCGTCGCCTGGAGCACCCGAACCCCTGCATTTATTTTCCCCCACTTTTCCCCACTTTTTGTTTTAATTTTCTTGTTTTGCTTTATTTTATCGTGATTTTATTTTTGATTTCTTTAATTTTCTTTATGTATTTTCTCTAATTTTTAGTTAATATATGTTTTTAAATTAATTTCCACTTTTCTAATTTTTCTTAATTTTTCTTGCATTAATGCTGCAGCTGTTGTAGTAAATTTTGAAGCCCGGATTGAAAATCACAGCAAATGTACGTGTGGAAGTTACAACTATAGCTACAATTTCTATTATAGATGAAATTTCTTGCTAGTAAATTTCACTAGCCTAGCTTAAAGTTTAGTGAGACAAATGAAATTAGAGAATTTCTAGAATTGAAGCACTAGCTACGAAATGCACAAAATCTAGCTAAATCAATGAAGTGATGGCTTTTACCATGCTGTGACAAACATGCATAAATTTTCATTTTATTTTATTTTTTATTTTATTTTATATATATATATATATATATTATTAAAAAAACGTTTGTTTTCTTACATATAAAAAAAATTAATTAAAAAATTTTAAAAAAAATTTTTTTATTTTTATCTTTAATTTTTTTAATATATATTAAAATTTGTCTCTAAACAAAAAATTAAAAATTTAAATTTAAAATAAAAAATAAAAAAATGTTTTTATTTTTATTTTTATTTTTATTTTTATTTATTAATTATTTTATTTGATTAAAAAAATAAAAATCTAAAATTTTCGCTATGAGACAAATGAAATTCTATGTCACTTCGCATGGTAAATTCTCGCTAGCCTAGCTAAAAATTCAGCCTAGCGAAATTACTGCTCATAGCTTAAAAATTTTCGTTATGCCCTACGCTTTGACCTCCAATTTGTTTCGCTTATAATTTTTCAGTTCGAACTCCGTTTTAGGGCGTTTCTGGTACCGCGGGTTTAGAGTATAGGATCCAAATATTACCAGAACGAATATTTTGACACTTTTATGAAGGTGTAATTTTAAAATGGTCCAACTGGTCACCTTTTTTTCTCTCTTTTTCTTCCCTAACTGCTCATTTGAAGCCCAAACGAGTGAATAACGTGGTCGATGGAAGTTTGGCGGTTACTCTATCCGCACTTGATCACATCTCATCAAGGAGGTAACACTTCCTTCTCTAATTTTCCAATCCGGGAGCCTCATTTCTGACACTTAGATGCGTCTGGGTCTGGAGAGTGAAGAAAGTGGCTTTTGTATTTATTCTTTTAGAATATTTGACAAGCCCATTTGTGATGTTCAGTGGCTTGCTGGGTCCCTCTTTCTATAAAGTCGCGATACTTACGCTACTTTTTCAAAATTTGGACCCGTTTTGCAACCAAAATTTTTTTGTGTTTTGCCTAACCTGTGGTTTGAAAAATTGAAACTTTGTCCAATTATATTGATGTTAGATTGGTTCCATGCATAATTGAGTGGATGATTAGTTAAATTCTGCTTTCAACCTTTTCTTCCACCTTGTTAACCACACACAATGCACATTAGGTTTCCCAAATGATAGCTGGAAAAACCCGCACAATCTCCTACTTGCATAACCTACCCTAGTTTCATTGACCAATTTCCTTTAATAGGTTATGACCCTCGTGGAAAAAGAAAAGAAGAAAATGAGAAAAGAAAGAAAAGAAAAGAAAAGAAAAAGAATAAAAACAGAACACTTCTGGCCTTTGAAACCCGAGCACTACCCAGCGGGTATACGGGCGAAGCCTTTAAAGCCCTAAGTGTCTAAACCTTCACTCGTCGAGTCACGCACTAGTGTTCGTTACATGGGTGGATGGGTGGAGTTTAGTGTTGTAGGTGCTGAGTCTCAAATCATTCGGGGTCCTGGGGTGAACCCGTAGCTCAGGGTCGAAAGATTCTGCGACTCGTGCCCTAAGCCTTAATTGGCTCTGTCACGCAGATCCTCGTTACATGGACTTTGTGAGGTCGATCTCAAAGATTGCACCCTACAACGCAAAAAGAATTGTGGAATAAGAGGTGGGTCCTCGACTATTTAGGTCGTTAGCATGCTAGGTCGTGGTCAGAAGCAAGTCGTGTGGGAGCGCAAATACGCTTATCAGTTGGTATCGATCAAACAAACACTTAGATTTCGTGGAAAGCCGTTGATTCACCAAGAAGGAGGCTCCTTTAATACCAATTTTTGTATGGCCTTCATTCTCTCATGATAGCTTATATCGGACACGATATCGATTATTCTTACTTGGGGAGTCAGTATTACTCATTCACAACCTTTTGAATCGCAACCCAGAACGTAATCTTTGTTATCGCTTTGTATGCTCTTTCTTTTTCACATTCAAGCATATGGACCAAAGTAATGTGTAGGTCGGGGTGTGATTAGCACCAAAAGTGCTATTTTCAACCCTCTATTTATTGATAGTTTCAGTGCTTTTGTATACTAATCATTCTAATTAACCCGATTTACACATTACGTGTCCCTACTATTCTAACGACGTATTTTTGTGGCAAATTTTGCGCTTTTGCGAGCTAATCATGCCAACATTGTCGAAGGTCATCCAAACACTAAGAATTCGAGTCACCTCAACATCATATCAGACCAAGAGGAAAGAAGAGAAGAAAATAAGAAAAGTGAAGCTATGTGAGCAAAATGCGTGAAGGTGGAACAAGTACAATGGAACAAAGAGCCACGTGAGAGGAAACGGAATGCTGGCTACTACGGTGGCCTTCATAAAGCCAATGGTGCTCGAGCCATGATAATGAATTTTCCATTTTCGCTATCTCTCAGGATTCGCTAATTTCAGCTAAATTACACGAGAAATTTTCGCATGCTAAATAAAATTCCCAGAGATACGTAAAATGGTCGCCCGTGATTTGATATTTTCGATTCCAAACCACCTGCTTTTGTATAATTACCACTTTGTCCCTAATGTAATTTACATTTTAGTCTTTTTGTCATCAGCCATTATCAATGGGAAGTAAAAGCCAACTATAGATTTTTGTAACCTTAACTTTACCTTTTCAAAGACGCAAATTTATTTCGTTCCAAGCTCTTTCTCTCCTTTCTTCCCCTTCGTCACAAACACCTCACGATGACAACTGAGGATGAGTGGCTAAAACCACTTCCTTCAAGTAAAAGGCTACCGTGAAGATCCAGCCGCCGGTGGTTCCTGCTTTTTCACGCACAGTGTTTTTACATTTTGGTTCCCAAATTTCTAACTCTGTGTTTAAAGCTTTTTGATGTACTTTTCTTTGGCCAATACTTGCAAGTTTTCTTTGTGTTCAGCAGGTATTCTACTTTAGATACATCGAGATTCATTAGTTTCACGAAGCCACTGGAAGAGAGCAGTGTTGAGAGCCACTGTAAGTGCATCCTCTTTATAAATACTTCTGGTAATCTTTTTAGTTCAATGATTCTCATTTTTAGATCCATCAGACTCATTAGCTACCCTTTTTTTACTTAATCATCAGAGATGTCAAGATAGATTTTCACCGTAGGGAACCATACCACAATAAACAAGCTATCAAAAGGAAAATTGCTGTGGCTTAGGGTTTTAATGCCAAATGAAGATCCTGGTCAGATGACTATATGTCATCCTCCCAAAACTAGGAAATTAACCCGGACCCTCAATAGCCTAGATCTTAAACTCAAGTGGCCCAATGCTTCAAGGAGCTCTATTTACATTTTATTTATTTACTTTCAGCTCAGAACCAACCACCCCCCGTTTTACCTCAAACCCAAAATCCAAATTTAATCTTCACCAATTTCACTTCACTCAAATCATTTGCACGAAGAAAACCCATCCCCGTGTTCGACTTGATCATTATGTCGCAAGAGCTTCACCACAAGTAGTAGGAGGAACTTAGGGACTACAAATATCATGATTCCGCATCACCTCATCACCGCTGGCATCGAATCAATTGCTTACCCAAACCTGAAAACCAAATTAAATTCACCATTAATTTCACTTAAATTATTTGAAATAAGAAAAACCCATTCATGTGTTCTAATTCCTAGATCATATAATCGCAAAGTAGTTTTACTACGTAGGGTAGAAGGAATTTAGGATAAAATTTTTCATGATTCCCAAGACCCTACCGTGGCAATCTAATCAAAATGGCGCTGCTACCTGGGATGGTGCCTAAGTGCATTTGACGAAGCCGTGAACACTTCATGGATCCCCATCACAAGGCACCGTGAATTTGCTTTTATTTCCACTATCGCTTTCTCAATTCCATTTAAAAAAGAAAAAGAAAGAAAGTTACTCACAGATTGTTTTGTGTCATTTCATGTCGTCACACAGAATCCATGTTCCAAATACTGAACTAGAATCAAAATGAACACCTAAGGGGGAGACATGATGTGAGTACCTGTGAGTAGAACTGTAGCTTACATGTCCATGAGATTACAAAACTGTACCATGCAAAGTTTTCAGAACCTGAGAGGAATCCAAATGAATATAGTTCACGAGGACTATAGAAACTAATGGATGAGTTCACCATATATAGAGTGCTACAACCATAGTTGGGGGAATCACAATAAATTCTTCATGAACCAAGACTCCACAATACGCAGACCTCCCGAACTCCATATTATGCCCCACTTCTCGAACAACAACCACCTCCCCGTTGAACAAGTCATCCCGAACTTAAGCAAACTATGATAATTTACAGGAGCAAAGCGGCAAGGATCGCCCGTGCCAATCAAACCGACACAATAGAGAGCTCAACAAGGAATTGATGAGTTCTTAAAAAGCCAAATTGATAAAAATTGACATCCCGGCAGAATCCATCTCAAATCTCAATGCCAATCAAATTGTTTCATCAAGCAGGAGGAGAATTGATATGGTGCCCCGACCAACACTATTTTCGGGGGGGTGAACAGGCTCAACTGCAACTTCATGAGGAATTGAAAGAGGAACCAGCAGAAGCGCCTCCTGAGGAACTGCAGGATGCCCCACAATTAGGTGTAGTATATGGGCCATGGAAAAGAAGAAATCCTTCCTCATATGAGGAAAGTAATGGAAAGGAAGGTGGGAAGAGCCCTAAGTTCACTACCTGCTAATTAATAGCCCACTGGCCGCTCCCTAGACCTCGCAGTATACCCCGCTAACAAGACACCACCAAGCACTTGATCCCAAAGAAAGTTCAGCCCAACACATCACCACACATGAAAACTACAGATAATAATGTCACTGATAATTTTGCCACTTGCGATCAAAATCCCAGATGCTGAAACATGGTATATGGATAAGAAACAAAGTAGAACTCTGTTTAAGCAATCATGTTCTTATATTAACAATATAGTTCCACTAGCCAATAGTCAAGGCCTAAAACTGGTTTGGGGGGAGCACAGCCTTCCCTAATTTTTGTTTTAATTTTTTTTGTTTTCTTTCATTTTATTTTATTTTTTAATTGATTTCTATAATTTTTCTCCTTGATTTTCCCTAATTTTAAGTTAATTTTCGTTTCTAGCATGTTTTTCACTTTTCTGGCAATTTTTTTAATTTTTCTTGTATTAATTTTTGCAGTTCTAGTGAAAATTTTGAAGCAGAATGAAAATCAAGAGCAATTGGAGAAATAGGGATATTTTCGCAACTATAGCAAAAATTTCGCAATTCTAGCGAAATGAAGGAGTGGAATTTTCGCTATCATAGCGAAATTTCATGGGGCTAAAATCAGACGAGTTGTCCCCTTACTAATGCATAAAAATGAAAATGTTAAATGTTTCATTTGTAATATATATATATATATATATATATATATATATATATATATATATATATATATATATATATATATATATATATATATATATATATATATATATATATATATATATATATATTATTTTTATTATTATTAATTATAAAAAATTTCTAAAAATATATATATAATAAAAAAATCGTTTTCACACAAAAAAAAAATTATTTTATTTTTCGTCTTCAAAAAAAAATGTTTTTTTTTTACTTTGTTATTATTTTTTTATTAATTATTTTATTTATTTTTCAAAAAAAAATTTTTGTTAGTGTATAATCTAAAATTTCGCTATTATATGTGAAATTTTTCATATCATAGCTAATGGCATGGTAGCGAAATTTCGCTACCACTACGCTTGCCCCATGATTTTGTTTCGCTTCATAACTTTTCATCCGAACTCGTTTTATATTTTTGGTACCATGGAAAAGCTTAGAGAGTGTAGAGTCTAAATTAACTAGAAAGAACACTCCTTTGAAATTTTTATGAAAGTGAAACTTTTCAAATGTTCTACTTGTCACTTTTTTTTCTCTCTTTTCTTCTTCTAACTTGTTCATTTGAAGCCCAAACTGAGTGAATAAGGTAATGGCGGAAAGCTTGCGGTCTCCTATCCAACAAAGATCACATCTCATCAAGGGATAACACTTCCTTCCTAACTTTCCAACTGAGCCCCATTATGACAATGAGACATTTGGTCAGAGAGCGGCGGCTGAAGTAGTTTTTGCATTTATATTTTTGTTATTATTTTGAGCAGTTTCCATTTTGTGATGTTCAGTGGCTTGTTGGTTTCAGAAGCTGTTATACTATACAACTTATTTTGTTAAAAACTCCACCCATTTTTTTTTTTTTGTGTTTTACGAACCCGTGGTTTGGAAATTGAAACTTTCATTCAAATTTCATTGATGTTAGATTGGTTCCATGCCTAGTTGAAAGTAGATGATCGCTGAACTTTGCTGCTTTCGACCCTTTTTCCACCTTTAGCTAACTACACACCGTGCACACGGTTTCTTCAATAACCTAAAACTACCTAGCCTCCTAAGCCTTCAGAATAACTCATCTAGTTTCGTTAATTTTATCAGTTAAGGACCCCCATGAATAGAAGGCCAATGTGTCTTCCAAAATAAAAAGAAAAGAAAAAGAAAAAAAGAAAAAGAAAAAGAAAGAGAAAAGAAGAAAATTGCAACGCTTTGCCTTGAAACCCGAGCACGGTCCGAGGGGTATATGGTGAAGTCTTAAGCTCCTAAGGTCTCTAAACCTTCACCTCCGGGTCGAGTCACCAACTTAGTGTTCACACTGGGTGGATGGGCAGGAGTTTAGCGTTGTAGGTGCCGGAGTCTCGAATCATTCGAAGTCCTGGTAAACTCCTCAAGAGTTTGTAGTCGAAAGATCCTTATGACTTCGTGCCCTAAGTCCCTAATCAATGGGAGTCATCTGTGATCCCCTACATGGACTTTTGGTGAATTAAAACCTCGCATTACACCCTACAATGCAAAAGAGTCAGAATAAAAGTGGGTCCCGATCTATTTAGGTCAAGTTAGCATGCTAGGTTGTGCGTAGCTAGGTCGGGGAGTGCAAATGCGCTTTATCGTCGAGAACCGATCAAACAAACACTTAGATTTTCGTGGAAGTTTCGGTTGATTCATCGAGATGGAGGCTCTTTGATACCACTAGATGGCATTCATTCTCTCGAGATGGCTATTGGACAAGGTTTCATGATTCTTACTTTCAGGTTAGCATTTCTCATTCACAACCTTTGAAATACCATTTTTGTGACCACTATTTTTGTTATCAAGCTATATGCTCTTCTCTTTCTTTCTTTTCTTTTCATCAAGTATGACTAGCAATGTGGTCAGTGTGATTAGTGCCCAAAAGTGCTATCAGGAACCCTATTTATTATAGGTTTTGAGTGCTTTTGTGTACCGATCATCAGAATTAACCCAATTTACACATTATGTCCCTATCCCACCGATCGTGATTTGTGAGAAATTTTGCAATTTCGCAAGCTAATAAGGCAAAATTGTCGAGCCGATCCAAGCACTAAGAATTCGAGTCAAGCTCAAGATTTATCGTGAGACCGTAAGGAAAGAAGAGCGTAAAATGCAAGAAAATGAGTGGTTATACTTGGTTCTCGCAAGCACTGCATCCCGCGAGCACTGCCCTCCAACACTCGTTTCTCTCACATTTCACGCCCCGCTTTGTTACATTTTTTTGTTTCTTCCCATTTGGTCCTTGTAATAGTTAAATGTTTCTTGTTGTTTTTGTATTTTCACTTGTCTCGTGGCTATATGCTTACTCAGATACACCTGTTAAAAGGGACATTTTTGTCAGTGGAAGAAAATTGTGGCTCCGCCTCCATTTTCCTCTTCTCTCATTTTCTCTCCCTTTTCTGCTGGCTCTCAAACACCTCTTCGAGGATGACAACTCAAGGATGTTTATTAGACTCTTCCTCCTTGGAAGAGGAGGGCTGTCGGTTAGTATTCCGAGGTAAACCGACTCAGCCCTTCCGCTTTCTTTTAACGTAGGCATTTATTTTCATTTATGTTCCTATTTCTCACTCTAGGTTAGAACCTTGATGTGCCTTCTTGATTAGTATTTGGCATCTTTAGGGTTCAAAGGATGCTTATTGCTGTGATCCACTAAGATTCATTACCGCTTTCTATTTATCACTCAGGTAGATCACGAGGTAACGTTTTCACCTGTCTGGGAGTATTAATGTTCAATAAATGTCGCTTTTCAAAAGTAAAATCATAGGTTTAGTTTTTAAAGCTAAATGAAGATCCAGCCGAAACGACTATATGTCATCCTCCCCAACACGAGGAAAAGACCCAAGGACATGTTTGTCAAGCTTAAAACCCTAAACCAAAGGGCTTCGACACTTCAAGGGTTCTATTTACATTTTTCACTATTTTATTTTTAATCAAGACCATCCAACTCCCCTGCTTTTACCCAAACCTGAATCCAAAAATCAAATAATATTTCACTACCTAATCATTTGAATAAGAAAACCCATCCTGAATGTCCCAGATAAATTATACAGTGAGTTTTATCAAATGTTAGAGAATTTAGGATAAAATTTTGTTGATTCCTATGACCTACCGTGGCACG
This sequence comes from Tetrastigma voinierianum, assembly GCA_016808115.1. NCBI lineage: Eukaryota > Viridiplantae > Streptophyta > Magnoliopsida > Vitales > Vitaceae > Tetrastigma > Tetrastigma voinierianum. Next base: position 41,687 of record JAEQBH010000383.1, read on the forward strand.
AATCAATTCTTTCTCATATTCGCCCATCAAGGTTTCCCTCGTTTTAAAGTCAAGAATTGCTTCCATTCACTCTTTGTAATCATCGCGACATACTGTATTAAAACCGTGACAAAGCAAATCCCATAACGGATTTCAGCGCGGATTTCAAACCAGCTTCCACCAATCATAAGTTGCACCTTGCAACAATGAAACTACACATGGGGCATTTTGGTCCACAGACATCTCACTCATCAGAGCCCTTTCCACCCTTTTAAAGCCAAACTCTACTTATCGAACTCTTCCATACTTGTACCATGGAATTCTTCCACTCCATGCTTTCTTACTAAACCACTCGGAGCTCAAGGGGCCGTGATTCGATCTAATACCCTTGCCATATCCTGAGAGATTTTTACCAATGCTTCAGTTCAAGCATATCTACTGTCATTGAACTTGACGGAAAGCAGTACATATCGATCCAAAGGATCGACGCCTCTCGTACCTGGCTTCATCACAAATTTCCCGAGGCGGATCCATTCTAGACAATACACAAAACAAGGACATCCGCATTAAGCTAACACATTATTATGTAGGTACATCCTTACTCTAAGACTCTTCCAGAAATGCCTAAACCTAGGCTCGGATACCAACATATCACGCCCCTGACCCCTGCCTAGACAAATGAAGGGGGTGCGAGACTATACTGGGACTATTTACTTGCTTTTTTAGACATTGGTGGGCCCAAGTCTTATAACTGAATCAAAATATCATATACAAAGATACAAAATAAAAACTACCACCATAATGGTAAGCTTACAAAGTGTCTATACATATAGTCATGAGTCCCCAATTACATATACATATACAAAACTGAGACATTTACATTTACATAATCGTGAGGGCCAAGAAACTCTTATAAAGAAGATGCAAATGAATTGTGTTTTAAGAGAATGGTTATTCACCTTCAAGCTCTTTATTTATAGGTGCAATTATTTTTATCGTCTTATGGAATGTCACAACATTTATTTCTAAATTTCAATACTAATTATTAATTACACTTAAGTACCTCTTAATGTTGCTACTGCACCTAATGTTTGAACCTACAATTACTATGATTTAAACATCCCTGGGTCGCGACCTACTTAGGTCATCGCTTACTCACAAATGTGGTCGACAAATAAAATTGATTTCACAACATACTCTTTTCTTTCTTCAGTCATTCCTACGCGAAATAATTTCTAATGTCGTGACACCGTGTCTTACACCAGTCATTTAGGTTCACACATTCTGTTGCGACCTAGGAATTAATGTTACGACCTTAGTTTGTTCTTGACAATAAGGCTCAGGTTTGGCGGCACGGGGTTTTCTTAGTTCTCATGTTATCGCCAAACCTCACCGCGAACTCAAAAGTCCGTCGCGCCAGATACTTCGTATCTCTATAAATAATGTTTTATCCCTATTTTCCTACAACTTCTAGTTTCCTTTTATTGACTCAATTTACCCAATGCATACTTGTAAAAAAATGTATAACATTCAAGAAACACAATTCAAACAAGAACAATTCATCATTCAAACGTTCAACAAATCAACTCATCAAGGCATAAGATTCAATATTGAATTGAAAATCCACTCTAAACTTCAATCATGTATCTCTCTTCTAAAAACAAATATTATACAGAGAGCATAATACTTTCCCTTGTGTTCTTGTGTGTCTACTGGAAGCAATAAGTGAAGACTCCATTTTGTCAGACCACCGACTGCAAGAAAAACACTCAAAAATTTTAAACAGTAGATCAACACACAAGTCTAACTAAAAACTTAAAAATTTGAACACATTAAAGGACTATACTATAAAACATAAAATAAAATATTGTATGGGTTGCCTCCCATGAAGTCGTTTCAATTTTTTGAGTCCTACTGACTGGCTGGCTATGACTTGCTTTAGCAAATTTCTTTTAACTCGAACCTAGAATTGGGTCTTCAATTATCTTCCCTCCAGCCAAAATAAGGTTTAACAATCTCTGACCATTCACTTTAAATTTTCTCAAGACCGGTTTTCAATGTCAATGCTCCAGTTGTACTCTGCCAATTATCAGATGTGTGGACCACTCCATTTTGATCTCGCTTTCCCGAAACAGCTGGCCCTGAGCAACAATGTGACCTAATCTCCCTTAAATCCTCTCCTCAAAATTTTCTGATCATGTCATTTCTTTGTCTTATCCTTATAAATCTCGGTGCATTAATATAAGCTTCATTCTAACTCTTCCAATTCATTCGCCGAGTAATCTTTCCTTTAGCGTACCTTGAAATCAAAATTCAATTTCTTGATGGCCCACATAGCCTTGTACTCCAATTCAAGAAGGAGGTGACAAAGTTTACTAAAGACAATTCTATATGGAGACATTCCAATGGGAGTTTTATATGCAGTCTTGTAAGACCACAATGCATCATCAGGCTTTAGAGACCACCTCTATGTTTAATCCTACAATCTTTTCAAGAATTTTCGATCTCCCTATCGAAATTTCACGCCATTTGTTCGAGGATGGTAAGCCAAACTCATTACGTGTTCGGGACCTACACCGCCATGAGTTTCTCAAACACCTTGTTTGCAAATGGTTCCCTCCACTTATGATGGTCTCTCAGCCCAAATCGCTTCACAATATTTCTCTATAAGAACCCACAACAAGAAAGAGCATTATTTTTCGATTGGGTTATCGCTTCCACCCATTTGGATACAAATCACAAATTAGAGTATGTACAAATCTCAAATGAAGATGGAAAAGGTCCCATGAAATCTATTCCCACACACCAAAAAGTCGCACCACTAAGATACCTTGTGGGCATTTCATGTCTTCTGCTGATACTTCCCATTCTCTGGCATTGATCACAAAGTTTTACCCACTTAAAACAATCTTTGAATATGGTAGGCCAATAAAAACCTAATTGGAGAATTTTATGGGTTGTTTTGTCTCTTGCAAAATGTCCTCAATATGGTGATGCATGACATTCATATAAAATTATGCCTTGTTCACTTTCTGGCACACACCTCCTGATTATCATATCACTTCTCAATAACAATGGGTCATCCCATATGTAGAATTCATTGTTATCCCAAACTTTTTCTCTACTGTAGCGAATTCTCGTGGCATAACTCCACAAGCTAGGAAATTTACAATGTCAAGAAACTGTGGTGATTGGAAACGACAACCGGAATAATTGCTCATCCGAAAGTTTTCTCTAATTTTGTTCTTCTTTACGTAGTCTTTTCAATTTTCGACAAGGATCGGGAATCACATTATCAATAACCCTTCGTCTCCCGATTCTAGATCAAATTCCTCAAGTCAGTGAACAATACCCCATCTAATCAGCCTCGCTACCTTCTTTTCTTGCCATCGTAAATATTTAATCGCAGCATGATCAAAGGTGGGATGATGACGTGGGATCTAATATATATATTCGAATTTTTCACATGCAAATACCATGGCCAACATCTCTTTTCGCAGTCGAGCAGTTCTCAGCTTCATCAAGGTTTGCATAAGATACGGCCCTAAACATTTTGTCAATTTTCTATCCCAATACAGCTCCAATTGCATAATCACTAACATCACACATAATCCCAAATTCCTTATTTCAGTCTAGTTTAGCCATGATGAGAGCTTCAACTAATCTGGATTTGATCTCTTCAAATGAAGATTGGCAGGATTCATCAAAATTAAAATTGGTATCCTTTTCCAATAGTCTACACAATGGTCTTGCAATTTTTGAGAAGTCTCTAATAAATCTTCTATAAAAACCAACATGTCCCAAGAAACTTCTTATTCCCTTTACTGTTGTAGGTGGCAAAAGAGTCTTTATGATGGAAACCTTGTTGATCCACTTCAGCCTGGTCATAAATTTTGTGTCCAAGGGCAATGCCTTCTATTAATTGGCTAAAATGGCATTTTCTCAATCCGTTAAATTTCGTTCGACACCTCCTAAGTACTATCCCACCCTTATGTGCAATGTTCAAAACTGATCCATAAACTGTGAAATCATCCATGAATATCTCCATAACCTCCTCTACTAAATCTTAAGAACATGCATTATCACACTCCCCAAAAACAGAGCATCACAATCAACGACATTCTTTCTAAAGCAAAAGTACCATAAGTGGCTGTGAGTAGTTCTCTCCCGGTCCTCAAAAGTAAATAGCAATTTGGTTATATCCAGAATATCCATCAAGAAAGTAGAAGTGAGGGTGTCCTTCCAAACTATCCAACATCTGATCAATTAAGGGTAGGGGGAAATGATCCTTTCTGGTTATAGTATTCAATTTTCTGTAGTCTATGCACACCCTCAATCCTGTCACAGTTCTTTTAGGAATTAGTTCATTCCTTCCATTCCTGATCACAATGAATCCACCCTTCTTAGGAACCACATGAATTAGGCTTACCCAAGGGCTGTCTGATATTGCATAAATAAAACCTACATTTAACCATTTAAGCACTTCCTTCCTTACAACATCCTTCATTACTGGATTCACCTTCTTCGTGTTCAATTGAAGTTCGTGATTATCTTCTCAACAGACTTTGTGCATGCAAAAGAGAAGGATTGACACTTTTGAGATCTTCAATCGACCAAGCACCGCTTTCCTCGTATTTCCTAGGAATCTTTAACAACCTATGTTCTTTCTCATTCTTAGTCACGTGTACTGTGGAAATCAATGGTTTCATTTTTCTCTCGACTCTAAGAAAGCATACTGCGATGACTAGGCAATTCTTTCAATATTAAATCTTCTTCTCGTATTGGTTTTCGCTTCAATCGCTTTCTTCCTTATCGATGAATTCTCTTTACTGGCTTATTCAAACTCAAGATCGTTTCTATATATTAAAATGGAATGCAACAATTCATAATCAACATTCTAAGATATCGGAAATCACCCCATTTTCATCGATAATGTTGAATGTTATAACTGTAGTTCGGGCCTCAAAACTAATGGGATTCACGTCATCTACAACCATACAATTTTCTTCATCAAAATCGACGGTGTTGCTTTGTTACATAAAAAGTGCACCGGCTTCATTTCCCACTCTCATGGTTACCACCCTTATGTACATCGATCAACTCCAAATAAGCAAAGGGTCTTCCTAACAACGAGGGAACCTCAGGTGTCCTCTTCCATTTTCATGACAACAAAATACACAGGGAAGATGAATTTCTTACCTTGATCGCACATCCTGCGACCTCTTCTAGGTCAGGCTATCGACCTATCATCCATTTCCAGTAAAGGTAATCATGGTCGGCGTTTCCAAACTCAACTCGTATTCCATTGATAAGGGCATCAAGTCGACAAGCCGGCACCTCGAGTCACATAAAGCTTTCTTGAATTCACATTTCCCAATAGTGCAAGGAATGGTAAAACTCCCAAGGTCTTTCATCTTAGCCGGTAGGCTCTCCGATCAACTCCGTGACCGCATGTCATAATAGGCTCACCACTTTCCTTAGAAATTTTCTTCTTTTCACCAAGATATCCTTGTGAATTATTATAGTTCGCATTTGAGTGATAGCATCTCGTAAAGGGGAATATTAATTTCTATCTTCGAAAATCTCCAAGAATTTAGAAAATTGTTCCTCCTTCTCATTTCTTTGAAGTCTTGTGGGAAAGGGAATCATGTGTATAAAGCCGAACCTTTTCTTTCAAGCTGTTGTTCACAGCTTTTTCCTGTGTCGCTCAATTTGCACTTTACGCTTCGCAGCAAACTCTAAACCGCTCTTCTATAATACTCTTCCAGCTCTCTTGCTTAATCTTTCTTTCTTTCCTCTCGCTCTGTCATGCTCACTCCTTGCCACTCCTCAACCGGATCTACCATGCAATCCTTCGATTCTTCTAAAGGTCACCAGAAAGCATCCTCGGGTCTGCTCTCGCAAGGCCAGCTGGCCGCTTCAACCCGTGTTTCCAAGTTTCAGCATTAAGGCTTGCTTGAAAAATTTGTGTGTTGGATTTAAAAGTTTCCAACTTCAACAAATTTCGTTCATGTAGGTTTACATCTTTGCTGTCCCCATGAATCGGCAAAGATTTGCTCCTCAAAGGACTGAGTCCTCTTTTGACCTTAATATTCATTTCTATTCTCTCCTTGCTATTGCTGCTGCTGGAACCTTGGTGGATTATATCCTTGTTGATAACCTTACCCATCTCTTGGGCCTTGTGATGCTCCTCCACCATATGAGAAGTTCTTATGGCCCCTTAGTGACGGTGTGTAAAGGTAAAGTGTCAGTTAGCTTGAAATAGTGTTTCTATGTTCATCCAAATAATCGCCTCCTCAACTTGATAGGGATCCTCATCAATTGGTCTCTCAGCACTTATTCTAATTCCTTCTCTTTCCACTGCTCTAATTTCATGAGCAGAAAGTGCATTCTTTTCTTCGATTCCCCAACTCAGGCATGATCGCAGATCAAAAGCCGTTTCCATAAAGAAGCCATTTTATCGAGCTCACGAGCCCACTCCCCTTTGTTCTATTGTTTCTCCTTGAAGATTCAGATGGAGCTTTCATGTTGCATTTGGCCAGGTCTTCTATCAATTGCTTTACTTTCTCTGCACTTTTTCGTTTAAATGCCCCATAGAAAGCTGCGTCTATTATGCCCTTAGAGGCATCATTCAGGGAGTGGTAGACAATGTCCATTTGAGTCTTCAGTTCTATGCCATGCATAGGACATCTCTTCAACAGCTCTGTACCTCTCCCAAGCACATATAGCTGCCATCCTCCCCGTTGAACACAATGATTCTCCCCTTCTTCAAGTGAGGGATTTGGGAAAATACAAGGTAGGCTTCCACTAGCTCTTCCCATGTATTAACTAAGCTTTATGACAATGATTCATACCATGTGGCTACAATATCTCTTAAGGAAAAGGGAAAGAGATGTAGCTTGATCACCGGGTCTTACTAATCGCTTAGTTTCAATCGTGTTGGCCATCTGAGAATCAAGCCATGTGCTCATTAGGATCTTCAGTCGGATGGCCTGTAAATTGATTTTGTTGCACCATGGTGATCAATTCTGGTTTCAGCTCAAAATTGTTAGCCTCTATAGCAGGTTGTTGTTGAATATTCTTCTTGGATAACTGGTCTCCAGAAATCCTCCATTATATCTTGTATCGGAGGCCTTTTTGTTGTTGTTTCTTGTTCAAATGTCTGACCCATTCTTTCATCTGCCATAATTACTATTTATGCACTTCTGACCTTCCTTAAGTTCCTCAATGTTGTTTCTAATTTAGTATCTAAGGGAAACAGATCTTATTTTGGCTTCCTATGCATTAAATAACTTCCTGAAATGGAAACATATTGAGATTAATTGGAAATAGTGGTATTAAAAATCATATATCCTTTAAGCTCTCTAAAATATCGCAGTCATACCACTACTGTCAAAATTGTTCTTGTGAATTTCTTTATAATATAAAGAAAATGCCTAAATTAGCATTTCTCTTTCACAAAAATATCGATTTAGTCAAATTCCTTTCAATCCCCAGAATCTGCCATAAAACTTGTTTGTCTGTTAATGTATAGACTAAACCACTCAATTTTAACACCTCTACTGGAGTCTTACAATTCCCCTACAGTGGGACCAAAATTTGAGCTAGTTGTTTGAAATTTAGAAAATGGGACTTCTATGTTCGAAATTATGAAATGAGTTTAGTCTAAGACACCGCATGCACAGGTCATACAAGTAGTAAAAATTGATAAGTCCAAATATCATTCCCCGTAGATTGATAAGAATTTGAAATCAACTACTCTAACTACTAAGATCCACACTATTTACACCTCGTAATGGTTTGAAAACTGAATTTGAATGACAAGATAATCCTATATTATGCTTCTCTAATTAAAAATAAAATAAAATTAATTAAAACAAATAAAATAAACTGATTGAATCAGTCACTAGAAATGCACACCGACAAGGAACCGGCTGCGGAAATGTACCAATTTCTGCATTATAATACATTGATTTTCTCAATCCTGATTTTGGATCTAGAATTGTCAAAGATGCCTAATAATGCAGCTTGGATTTCTCCATAATTCACTAATTAGAGGTCCCTACTTCTTTCAAAGACATGGATCTAATGAGTTACTTATATTCAACACACTCTTTATAAATTCTTTTTTCAATACTTCATACCCATTTCTTAAGATCATGATTTCACCCCAAGTCTCAAGCACAGAAACCTCTACAAATCGTCAGATGACTCCTCTTTAGATCTAATGATTTTTCCCTTCCTTGATTTTATCTCAACTAACAGATCAAGATCTTCCATCAAATTAAGGTGAAATTTTATTATTTAAATTGATAAATAACCCTTCAACTTCAACTATGAGTGAATTTGAAATTTATTGAAGTGAACTCTCGAGTTTTTGAGTTCATCACGTAGTTCAACATACCACAAATTGGAATGTTCCAAGCTTCCTCGGGAACCCTATCCGTGTCACCTGGCCTCCCGGGAAATCGTAGAGCAGAAACACCCTTGAAATGGTATTCGATACTACTATTGGGAACAAATCAATTTAAGAACAACATCAATAAAATAAATCCCAAATCCGGGAAATTCCTTCTAATTTATGTAGAAAAGACTATAACTAACAATAGGTCCATTCCAGTGGAAGTTGTGCTTCTTAAAAACTGAATCACAATCAACAATGGAGTATTGATCAAGAACGTCCATTGTAACGAATATAAACTAAAGAACTCGACTCCAGAAATTGTTCAGACTTCCATTAATTCCCAGGCGTGAATTGGAAGAGATTGAACAATTTTATCCGCTTCACAATTCAAACAAATTCGTCGGTTCGCATCCAAAAAAATCAAAACGATTTTAACTAATCTATTCTAAAATATACAAGTGAGTCTTCTTCAACTCTGTTGATCCGGGTTCCTGAAGAGCCGCTTCCTCCCCGACGCAAAGATATTTATTTATACATTTCCCAACAATCGGGCCTCGATTCGAACGCTTACAAGTGGATTTCCCAAATTAAACGGCCCAAATTTCACTGTTTAGTCGCGGATTCCAAGGAGCTTCATTATGATCAGCTTATAAATATGAGCTTGCAAAGTCTATCATGACTTCACTACTGTCGCAACCTCTTGTTTGTTGGCAAGAGGGAGTCACACTTATGTTTTCTATCACAAACATCGTTTCTTTGTAGCTTTCATTTGGTTGTCGCGACATGAATTTTTCGTGTCCTCGACCAGTTCACGCGTAGTTGGCGATTTCATACAACAACTTGTTCCTGTCTCCAGATTGTCGCACCTCACCCTATGTCGCGACCCGATTGTCCTTCTTTACTCCAGTTCTATGTCATGATCGGTTTTCATGTCGCCGACACACCCTCTGCTACCAACCACTTTGATTCCTAGTCACACTCTTCCTTTTTATGCTGCGACATCATTTGCTCGTCTTCCTCGCCTTTATTCAAAGTTACGACTAAAATTGCCGACCGCTTAGTTCCTCGTCGCGACATGTAATTTGGTCACGCACAGTCGTGTCTTTCATCGCACTACGCAACCTAAAAGGTAGGTCGCGACTAAACTATACGTTTTTACTTCCCACCTTGTCGCAACCTCATTTCTCAGTTACAACTGTTTTTACTCAATTTAGCTTCTATTTCTGGTCGCGACCGAGAAAGTATGTCGCGACTGGGTAGTTTCCCTTCTTGCCTTTGCTCTTGTCATAGTTGCTCAAACTTAGTTGCAACATGCCTTAACTATTCAGCCTATTTTCATGTCGCGACATGAAATCAATGTCGCGACCTCAACCGTGTCTTCAAACAGATTTTGTCGCAATAAAGAAATCGCTTCTGCAGACCTTTATCAGCTCATTTAGCAACCATTCCTCGTCGTGACATCACCATCTCATAGACCAGAGTCGTTTTTTCTCGTGTCGCGACATACGTAACGATATCGCGACACAAATCCTTTTCTTGAAACCCTTTCGCTGTCTCAAAGAATCCTTTTCTCTTATCGCAACAGCTTCCTCGTCTGACTTCTTCTTATCATGACTGGAACTTTGTCATGACCTCGAATAATATCTTCATCTTGTCATCATGTCGTAGCTTGAAAAATCCTTTGTCGAGACTTGATCAGTTTATGAAACTATCATTCCTTGTCGCGACATCGTTTTTCTATCACGACAAGAGTTGTCTTCTTTCAATGTCGCGACATACAGAACGTTGTTGCGACAAGATCCTTCATTGAAGCTTTCTCTCTCTCTCCGCATCATGTCTCTTGTCGCAACATCCTTCCCTTGGCCCCAGTATCACTTCTTGTCGCAACCTTGATTTTCTGTCGCAACCAAGTTTTATGAAATCTTCCTTGTTTTCTCTCACAACATATGGCAAATGTGTTGCGACTTATTTTAGGTTTTTATCTTATAGACCTTGCAGCAACATCCTCACTCAAGTCGTGACTTAAAACGTTAATCAAATGGAAACCCTGTCGACCTCATAGTCTGCTTCGACCTAGTCGCCTTAACCATATATATTTTTTTGTTGGACCAAGCGCAATTTTCCAGAAAATCTCAGAAACATAAATTTGGTATAAGCCCCATATTTCTACATAATAATAAGTAATTATGTCAGAATACGTTTATGAAAAATAAATTAAAAATCAAGGAGTTTTTTACTCATTAGTCGCGGCATAGCGTTGCTACGCTGCGGCATACCCGAGGCTGGCCAAATCCTCCATCTCAGCCACACCATGGCGTGGACATGCCACGCCTGCATACCACACCGCAGATATCACACGCGACGTGAAGGACCCGACAGGCTTGCCCGCATTTGCAGCCATTTCCACTTCCGGTAAAAACCAACCAAGGAACACCCGCGATACCTTAAAAACATCTTCCAAGTGTGTTCTAACCTAACCAAAACCAAACATAGAGATTAAATAGGGTTTTTCCAAACCCTATCTCAATTCCTTATAAGTTAGGTTAACTTCATAACACTCAAACATGTATCCATACATTATAAACCAAGAATCCATTCTCAAAGGGAGGATTCCATACTCATCTTACACAAACTAGGTTTTTCCAACCCAACTCTCAACAAATCTAGGGTTATGATGAATTTCTAACTAAACCCTAGAAAATGGGACAAACTAGTGTCCACATGTACTGTTCACAACAACCTGATTTAAGTATAGATTCGTTTTGTTCCAAATGATTTCACATACAAAACTATCACAACACAAGATCCACATTTAAACTCCTCTCATATATTCACATCTCCATAAAAATCCATACCGAATCATACTATTCCATATAAAACCCTAGTTTCCATACAATCCATATTTCTCCATACTCAAACTATAGCAATCCATACAAATCTATAGTGATCCATACAAGTATTTCTTACACAGAGTTTCCATATAAGTTCCATACTTTCTCTCTCTTTTTTCTCTTCTTTCTTTCTTCTTTCTTTCTCTCTTCCTCTCTCTTCTCCTTTCTCTCTTCTTCTCTCTTTCACGTTTTTCTCTCCAAATGCCCAAATGAGAGACCCTAAATGGGTATTATTTTGTCAAATTCTCCTTTTATTTCACTTCTCGTCCTCAAGTTCCTCTATTTGCACCACAACTTCCCATTATTCCACTTCAACATATAAATCTTGGTCATCTTATGACTTTATATCCCCGTTTCTACAAATTCCAAATTTGCCTCATTATTTCCCGTTTCTATTTGCTTTGAATTTAAATTACTTAAAAACTCAAATTATACCTACAAAATACCCAAACACGCTGAAATGACTAGTATATTTCAGTGTGTTACGCTTATCCATCATATTCAAAGCATGATGCATTGATATACTAATAAGAGTCAAACTAACAAGACTGAATGAACGTGACGTAGTGTCACCCGACCGTAGCTCCACGGATAAAAGACGTAGTGTTCACAAAAATGATTTTTTTTTTTATAACAAGTCAATAGCTTAGCGAGATCCCCGCATCATGATATAAAAACCTTTATACCCGCCGCATCCCAACTGACCGTGTCGATGATTCCATTATCCCACACACCAAAAACATTGGTTAAATTTGTTTATGAAAAATGATAAGAATATTTCAGGAAATGCATGATTTGAGTTTGAATGAGTTATCGCGATATGAATGATCAATGAATTGTAAATGAATGTATATGAAATGAAAATAAATACGTATTGCATTGCATTGATCATTCAATAAGGTTCAAAAGCTTTTGTCGTGAAAAGCTCGCATGATTCGTGTTAAAATAAATGAAGAGAGAATCAGAGAACTACTAAGCATGAAATGCTTAATACGCTGCTGTTTTTATCATCACGTTGCGTATCGAAAGAACAGTTCAAAAGCAAAGACCGTGCAAGCTTAGAGTCATCGTCAAAAACCACACGGAGTAAAAGTAAAGCTCCGACCATGCATACATGAAACCCCATGATTGCTTTTTAATACTTTTTGTATTAAAACTATGTTGTGAAAATTGAACTCTGATAAATGTTTGTAAATGTTTTTCATATTTAAAACATTTATAATGTCAGAATGTATAGTTGCGGAAAATGGAGCAAATGGGCATATAACGCCATATTGAATGAAAATGTGTATCAGAACAAAATGACGGGCTCCCCTTTAAGTTAACGTGATATATACGTTTATATTTTCATAAGGATAATTATCCTTTACAAATGAGTATTTGAAATGTGTTTTATTGAGAAAATAAATTTTATCAGGATTCGTAAAAGAGAGGACGACGTCCCGATCCTGCTCGATCTCAAGTTGCCTGCACTTGGTGCTACCGATATTAATGAGTTCACGTCCACTCGGGGTGAAATCCACCCAAGACTAGACCTTCTAATTTCTGTGGTCTCTTAATCAGGTTAATTAGATCATCGCATTAATTACCCACGCCTCAAGAGACTTTTTAAAACCAAATTTTTAGGGTTTACCAAGCGCCGCTAAGGATACCTCAGTAAAAGGATCGTAAGATCTTATTTTCTCAAAGACAGACACTAACCAAGATCATAATAATTCAAGGATCTAACACTAAACACAACAAATCAAGTATAAATCAACAACCAACTAAAGATGATTAGAACCTAATCATCAAATTTGATAACCAACCCTATGTATCGATTAACCTAACATTTTAGCCATTAAAACCACAAAATCATGTTGTCGACAAACACAAACCCATAAATTAAAGGAGGAAGAGAGATAGAAAATGTGGTTAAATCACAAATGTCTTCAATCTCTCGAGTCTGCAAATTAAAAATTGCCACTTTATAGAGTCGTAATCTTCATCAACAGTTCGCCATAATCCAAAAACTTTCTACAAACAAACCTAATCTAAGTGATGAGCTTAAAAGTCATCTATTTTTAGTCCATTTTTTTCTGTTGATTTGAATGTAAAAAGGAATAATTAAGATGCAGAGATATTTAAGAACTCACCAAATTTGTTATTTGGTGAAGTATAAAAGAAAGAGGGAAAATGCAAAGTGGAAAATGCAAGAATCATGAGTAAAAACGCGTAACAAATAGGCGTAAATGAAAAGCAACTCAATAACTTATGTCATAGCTGGGGTTTACACGCCTAATGCTGGCGAGGTCGACATCAGAAATTGAAGGAAATCTGATGCAGGTCGCGACATGGATAACAAGATATCGCAGGTCGCTGGCATGAGACCGCCATGAGAAAGCCGTAAAGAAACGAAATGAGGTCGCTAATGCGGATATCGAGGTCGCGACATCGAACCATTACGCTCCAAAGCCAGAAAGTCATGAAGTGGAAGTCGATAAGATATTGATGTCGGAACATCGTGAACTAATGGGCCGAGATCAGGAGGTACGAAGTGATTGTCGCTGATATGTGGATCGATGTCGCCGACAAAGAAGATACCCGGAAAGATGCGCGGCTTACAAGATCGCTTACGCAAGAATCGATGTCACGACAACATATCGATGTCGCGACATCAGCGAGAAATCCGCTTGAAACCCGGCAGACGCTTAGTCGATGTCACGACAAGAGATTGATGTCGCTGGCTATCCGCTGACAAGTCAATGCCGCAGAAGACATGAGCCGAGGTCGCGACGCGTGAGATCGAGGTCGCGACATGAGGGAGAGACCCGCCTTGAAATCGCGCAAAGGGCGCATCAGATGTCGCGACAAGAGATTGTCACGCGACACCAAGAGCAACCGCCGAAGGCTCCAGAATCCAAGTCGAGGTCGCTGATGATGAGATCGGCGTCGCGACATCGTGAACCTTCGCATGAAAGTCAAAAGAAATGAACCGGGCCGGCCACGACAAGGGACGAGGTCGCGACATCGGCGATTCCGCTGGTTGAATTTTTATTTAGTCATGTCAATGATAAGAGCTCGTCGACACCAAAAGCCATCAAGTGAAGATCAACCCTATGTTGATGTCGCGACATGAGATCAAGTCGCCGGCTAATTTGCGACCGCCTGGCGTCAGTTCCACAAAGTGATGTCGCGGATAGCGATATCGGCGTCGCGACATTAGAAATTACCGACAAATTCCGCTGCAGCTACAAAGAGATGTCGACAAGAGATGCAGATTCGCGCACATCGTAAGATATCACGAAAAGCATGCATTTCATTTATTTTGATGTCGCGGAAAAGAGAATGATGTCGCTGACATCACAATGATCGGCTTCAAGGTCAGATAGACAATGAAGTCGAGGTCCCTCGATACTGGATTACGCCGCGACGCTGAATCGAGGTCGCTGATCAACTGCGAAAATACGGGCCAACTAACTTTGGAATCCACAAAGACCGTGATTGAATTAGGCCCAATTGAAACCCTATATAACACGCAAATTATCCGGTAAGAGAAAAGGAAGCCATGCCAATGTGATTTAGAGGTCTGGAGCATCAAGGCTCACTTCTTTCTTTTTAGTTTTTCTTTTCTTTTTCTTTTCTTTTTATTTTTCTTCAATGTTGATAGTTAGAGATTAGATTAGATTTATCGCTCTAGTTTTCTTTTTACTGAATCGATGTTATCAAGTTAGATAAAGTCGACGTTAATCTAAATTCTTTTCAAATTACTACTGAATGTCAGTTCGGGATACCGAATTCATATCCAGCTTCGAAATGCGCTTATTCTTATGATCGTAGGAATGTCAGAAGGTGTAATTCAAGACCAGAAACCCACTTCATTGTTTAATGCTATTGTCGAAATTATCTTTCCTTTTGTTATTTCCAAAGAAATTGCGTAATTTCAATTTATGAATTTACTTTCGCTTATGGGTTTAAAGCTTGATCCGAATATCGCTCATACCCGTATTAAGAAGTGTTTCATTGCTCGATTTCAAGGAGGTCCTCCGAGTGACAATGTAGATGACAATCCCGGGAGTTATGAATATTTTTCTGGCTAGTATATTAATCGCTATTAGAGATCTAATGAGCTTGCGGAGTTTACTTGATAAATCCTCTTCCCACTTGAAATCAAGAACGAGTCAATGAGTTATCAATTTAAACGAAGCGCAGAGTTCACCTCAATTTGAATAGTGAAGCCAATCCTTGCAATTCGAGATCTAACTGCGATATGCGGATCTATTCTAATTGAGGAAGAGTAACCCGAAGTTGTATATCCTCATTCTGGTCGATAACTCGGGAGCTAAGGTGTACAAATTCATAAAATGGTATGAAGTATTGCAAAAGAAAATACCCTGCACTGGTAGTCTTAGTTAAAAAGTAGCTTATCTAATTCCCCTCAGATTCGAGAATCAGGCCAAAATTTAGATAATGAAATGTATGAGAGATCCAACTGAACTATTAACACCTTGGACAGATTTTGAAATCTGAAATTCACAAGCAAAATTAACAAGTTGACAACAGGAATTGATACTTCACAATAGCATCGATCTTAATGTGTTCTTCAAAGTCACATCATTCAATTTCTATTCATTTTCCTAACTATTAATTATTCTTATTCTTTATATTCAAGTTTATTATTCATTCATGCATTGTTCGCTTAATTTCAAACATCTTTAATGTCAGATCTTACTATCATTTAGTGATCCAAATAGTATGGAAATTGGAGTAGTCGTAGTTGATTTAAAATTTCAGATCTCGTGGGATCGAGACCGACTAATCCATTTTATTACTTGTCAACCCCTCGTGCACTTGCGTAATATCGTACCAAACCAAACTTGAAATGGATTTACTTTACTGAGAGATTTTCGTTTACATAGTATAATGTCCATAAGTTTTACGGTAAGGTCATTTGGGGATTAGATAACAGTTCCTGGGTAATTTTGTTAACGAACTGTATATGTCGTCATCACTTAACAAGTTTATTAGCATCGTTGTCGTGGGATTAGTTAATAGTCCTTGACACCGATGTGATATATTAAGATATGTAAGCTGTCCTGCTAACAAGTTTTAACATGCCGCTGTTTCGGATCAAAGAATTTGTACAATAACCAATATTCGCATGAAAGTTAAGGAAATATCATCAATATTAAGAAAAGAATGAAAAGATTTCAAGCAAGTGGTTCCATTTTATTATTAACCTTGTCTAAACACATTGAATATATATTTGATAGATTTGACTAATCCTATTAATGTGGGAGTGTGTTTTGCTTCTTAAAACTGAATATGCATGTGAAACATCGATCCGATTCAAATTATTACTGAATGTAGATATTTTTAAGCTTCGAGAAAGACCAAGAAGGCGTAAAACTCAACCATGGCAAGATGAAAGGCAGATCGTTGAAATACAGCGTACAGCTAAGGCCACCAAATACCTGATACAACGGAGAATTTGAGACCAATTATACAGAAGAATACTCAGCGAATCGACACCGCATTGATGCTAATAAATTTGAACTAAAGCGAAGATCGAATACAATGTCCAACAAGACGTCATCGGGTCATCCCACCGAAGATCCAAACGCAGCACCTGGGAAGATTCCTTCATGGCTAATACCGTTGTCGAATTGTGAGACTCAAGTCATAAAATGCATCTATTCTATTTCTAAGAGATACAAGAGCCTACATGGTATGAATCTTTTACTGATATGGTCTCCCCGATACTGGGAGGAATTAGTGTAGGCCTACTTAGGTGGGGATTTCCAAACTTCACCACAGAAAAGAAGGAGGGAAATCATTGTGTTCCAATAGAAGATGAGCCCTGTATGTAGTCAGAAAGATTCAAACGCTTATTTGAAGATGTCCAATATGTGGGATAGGACCAAAACTCGGGATGGATATTTGTATATCAGCTAATGATAATGCAAGGCGATCATCGATGCTTCATGCCGTGGAGCATTCAAACGAAAAAGTGTCAAGAGGCAAAAGAGCTGACAAGAGATTCGTTGAATGTAACATGAAAACTCCTTCCGAAGCCAAGAGGAAACAAATGCAGGAAAGTGATCAAGGAGCCGAGCAAGATGACAGCCATGGAAGCCAGTCAGACGCCATTATGCCGTGCTTGACAAGCAAGAAAGAAAGACACACACCGGCCATGAAATAGGAGCAACAGCGAGTTATCATGGAAGTGCCGAGAGGGTAATCAAGAACGTTATGATGTCAAGAGGTTAATTATTTAGCGAGCCAAGAGCTTACCATTTCAAACCCAATCCTAACCTTCCAAGACATTATCACCCAAAGACTGTGAACCATGAGAACTTCGTATGGTGGAGTGGGCTTCAAGGCCCAAGGCGTGATGTAACCTCAACAAGGGTATCGCAAATAATTACTGTCTAGTGAAACAAAGAAGAAGATTTTAAATGAGCACAGAATGAATACTGTGTGGTCGCAGGAGGGCCCAATCTTTTAAAAGAACGTAGATACGCATTTACTGGGATAATAAGAAGTCAGTTGAATCCCTCCACGAAGCAAAGTTTCGCAGAGTCGAAGCAACAACTACCAATTCTCAAATTTTTTAACACCACCACGATCCCTCAAGAACCCTCTCGTGACACGGTGGCGTACTGGCCCTAACTCAGCAGCCAGGAAAGATGCCTTCCAAGTGACACAAGGAAGAACCCAAAAGACTGCATGGCTGTGCAGCTTAGGAGTGGGAAGGAGCTAGAAGAGATGAAAGAGAAAGATGACAGCAACAAAGACGTAGCAAGATCAGAAAGGGAAGAGGAACTGGAGAATGAAAAAGAAAGAATAGAGAGGAAGAACATCCAAGGATCAAAGCTCCGCAGCTCATTTACAAAGACTGGGCAGGTGTCAAGAATGGAAGAGCAACTGGCAAGGTTCTTTAAACCTTCCAAGCCGGAGATAAGTATGCCTTTTATCGAAGTGGTAACTCAAATGCCACTCTATGCAAATTCAAGGACATATCGAAAGCAAGAAAAGAAAAATAGTAGAGGAAGGAATAGTGAATCTCACCGCTACTTGCGCTGCGCATCAAAGGAATTACTACAAGAAGACGAAGGACCCAGGAGTTTCACAATTTGTATTGTCGAGGAATTAATTCCAGGAAGCTTCTCTCAGATTCTGTATTAGTATCAATTTGATGCCTCTTCTGCTACAAGAAACTAAGTTTGGGGATACTCCCACAACCGTTACTCTTCACGGCGCATAAATCGATGGTAAAACCCAAGGAGTCATCAAGATGCAATGTCACCGGCTGGAAGTTTGTTTTCCCCAAAGAGACTTCATCATTTAGACATGGAAGAAGATTCACAAGTACCCCGCTATCAAGACAATTCCTAGCTACCTGAGTCGCCCCGATCGATATGCAAAAAGGAGTTCTTATCTTCGAGGGTCGGAAGAAGTCACGCATTCACCTGATCAAAAGTATACAAAATATGTACAGAGACAAGGGAAAGTTGCAATGTAGTCGATTTTGTCTATACTCTCCAACTCCGACATTAACCATGATCAGAACACCCGCCTATCAATGAAAAAGAAATGAATTCCAAAGATAATCAAGACGTGCCTATTCTCAATTTCCATACAGCTTTAATTCCATAGAAACGTATCGAAGCCACAAAATTAAACGACATAATGGGGAAAATAGTGGAAGAAGAAGAAATTCATCAAGAAACCAAGGCGTATGGCTAGTTTTGGAAAGAGTTGCCATGTCATTTAAAGTATGCTTACTTAGAATTACCAAAGAAAAAACTGTTGATCATTTCAAATAAGATCATGAGGTCAGGAACAAAGATTGTCAAAATATTAAGGAAGCATAAGGAATCGCTACTGTCCATCAAGAACTGGCGTATCACCATCAATTTGCATGCATAAGATTCTATTAGAAGAGACTTCAAACCATCCAGAACACCAGAGGAGACCGAATCCGTTGATGAAAGGAAGTAAATGAAGGAGGTACTCAACAGCAATGTCGGTTTTATCTATGCTATCTGGGATAAATTTCGGGTGAGCCCACCATGTGGTTCCAAAGAAAGGGGGTTTAATGTGACTTAAAATGAAAAACTAATTGATTCCAACAAGAACAAAGGATGTGTGATGGAGGGTAAGGTATTGATTACGTAAACAATACGCAACTTAAAAGATCATTTCGCTCTTCATCGATCGACATTGATTGTAAGAAGGTGATTAATCTCACTTTGTTCTTCTGGATGGGTATTCGTGATACAATCGCATTGTTATCAAGACTCGAGGATCAAGAGAAGACCACATTCACATGCCCTTATGGTACCTTTCGCTTCAAAAGGATGCCTTGGGTTATGTAATGCTCAAATACATTCCGCAGGTGTATGATGTCCATATTCTGTGATCCGTTGAATAAGTGATGGAAATTTTCATGGATGACTTTATCAGAAGTGATCCAATTTTTTTGATCAATGCTCAAACAACTGGAAACAAGATTTCAAAGATGCCAAGACAAACAAATAGCACCGACCGGGGAAAATGCCATTTTATGGTGAATGTGAAGGAATTGTTCTCGCATAAAATCTCGCACCGGACTAAGTCGACCAATCCAAGGCATCCATTATCAAAACTCTCGCACCACCTACTACAAGAAAAGGAGTAAGAAGCTTCGGGTACGTCGACTTTACAGAGATTCATCAAAGATTTTTCAAAAATAATGCATCACTCATGCGTGACACTGAAAAAGATACAAGATTCAACTTTCGATGACTCCGCAAGAATACTGGCGAAATCAAGCTCAAATCGGGTATTGTGCACCTATAATGGTTACAATTTAACGGGATTAGGATTTGAAATAATGTGATGCCGCTGATTTTGCTATGGGAGCAAAGTCAGGCAAAGAAAAGAGAAAGTATTCTTGCCATATACTATGCTAGTAAGACCTTCAGACCGAAGCACAAGAGAACCACTAACAACTCGAAAGGAGATGCTAGTCATAAGATTTGCCAGGAAAAATTTAGGCAATACATTTTGAGATCCCATGTGGTAATTCACACCGATCATGCAGCTGAATCAAATACTTGATGTCGAAAAAGCGAAGCTAAGCCAAGATTGGATAAGGTGTGCTGGTTGCTGGTAAGAGTTTGATTTGGAAATCAAGGATAAAGGATGTGACAATGTGATAGTCGATCACTAATAAGAGTAGAAGGAAGCAAAGTGATGTAGTTAAGGGAAATGTGATGTTAACAGAACTTCCCGTATGAGTACTGTTTGCTGTTTCCTTCCAACTTCCACGGTATGTCGAGATTGTGAATTATCTCGGGGTTCAGGAGTAATGCCTTCAGAATTCAGCTACCAACGTAAGAGGAAACTCAGGACTGAGCACAGTGTATTATATCTGGGATGACCCACTAGCGTCCAAAAAGAGGTTCCGACATGATAATAAGAAGATGTGGTGCCGAAGGTGAACAAGACAACATTTTTAAATGAATGCCATGCATCACCATATGGGGACATTTTTCCTCGGGCGTAAAGAACAACCACAAGATACTCCAATCAGATTTTATCGCCCACTATCTTCGTGGATCGTGCGTAGTAATAAATTGTGATAGATGCCAAAGGATTGAAATATCACGTGCCAGAATGAAATGCCCCTAAAAGGTATTATGGTGATACAAATTCTCTTTTATGTTCGGGGGAATAGATTTATGACCTTTCTCATCATCATTCGAAACCATACATACCGGCTAGTTAAGAGATTTACGTTTCCAAATGGGTGGAAGCAAAGAATTGTCCAAGGAATGATGCTAATACGCTGTGAGTTTCTTGCAAAAGAATATTTTCGAAAGCAAGATTCCTGAACCCCGTAACCATTATGATGGGGAACCTATTTCAAACAAAATATTTGCAAAACTCATTAGCCGCATGATCAAGCATGTAATGAGTTTAGCCTATCATCCCCGTACCAATGGACAAGGTAAATTTCAAATGTGGAGATCAAAAGAATACTTGAAAAGCATCAGAGCTCCGCAGGAAGGATCGGGTCTTCCAAACTTGATTTGATGCACTGTAAGCCATTGTGACTCCATACAAGACCCCTGTATCGAATGTCCCCATACGTAGTTGTTTTTGCAAACCATGTCATCTACCTCTTTGAATTAGAATACAAGGCAATGTGGGCCATTAAGAAGTTAAACTTCGATTTTAAGGTCGCAAGGGAAGAAAGATCGCTTCCAACCTGTTCGAATCGAAGAACGAGAAATGAAGCCTATGATAATGCTAGAATATACAAAGACAAGAGAAAGAAATGGCATGATCGGGAGAATTCGAGAAAAGAGTTCAATTGTAAATGTGTTCGCTTTTAATTCCTAGACCTGCTGTTTCAGGAAATTAAAACTAATCGGGAGTGGGCCATACGCCGCAGTGTCGGGTACTACATTTGGAGCGTTGACACTCGAGGACTCCACGGCTAAGAATTCAAGGTCAATGGACAAAGGTTAAAGCATTATCTCAACAGGAAGAGGAAATTGAAGAACTCCAACTGTTCTCGAGGAAAGCAGTTAAGTACCACAACAAAGAAGTCTCAATTAAGGACCCAAAACTGGTAAATAACGGAGGCAACCAAAGAGGATTTAAATTTCATTTTAAATTTCAAATATTTCTTTTCTTTAGCTTGTCGATAAATTAGGCCTATTTGTTTTTAGAAGGATAGATTTAATTTTTTAGAAATCGATTGTAGTTTAATTAGAATTTTCAATATTGCAAAGGATCTTCATAAGGTTTAAAGACATGAATAGCAAGTAACTACAAGAATAATTCCAGTTAATTTGCAGGAGTTTCACACATGAGAAAAGGGGAGTAACCTTCTCCCTAACCCAATTCTGTACATATACTTGAATTGATTGTTAAATCTTTGCTTAAAATATGCTTGAAGAGATGTCTAAATGGGTTAGGAACAATAAGAGAATCTAAAAGTTTTGAAATCATTAGTTAAAGGCTTAGTACGCGACAGATAGTTATGTCATGATAAGTTATGTCGCGACAAAACATTGATGTCGTGGACCCGTTCGAAGGGCAACTGGTGTATTGAAGGAGCATACATATGTCGCGACACCACTAGGAATTCGCGATGCTGAATTCAAGTTTCAAATGGAAAAGGATGTCACATCAAACAATTCTAGAAAATTTGTATTTGCTGCGACATCTTAGGTATGTCGCGACACAAAGTGCGCATATGCGCCAACTACTCACTTCAAAAAGCCCTAAATTTAGAATGATCTCATACAAAAGAGGCGACTGAAGTCGATGTCTTAATCTGAAGCATTAATTCGCCTACAAACATTGGATTGAATTGCAACTGTTGGAAACTTTCTCATTCACTCCAACCCACATAACCATTCACCTTCGCCTTCCTTCCGACCAACCGAAACCCTAGCATCCCAAACCTTCAGTGCTTTTCCTGTTTCCAATGGCCGAAATTCCACCCCGGTCCCCAACCTAGACGAGATTATGAGGGATCATGGAACAACGTACAGAAGAAAATCGCCAAGAAGAACAGCTAGATGAGATTCGTCAGAAGAACAAAGGCAGGAGAGGTGCCATCTAAACACTTTAAGCTCCGATAAAATTCTCAAGAAAGAGCAAGAAAAGGGAAGGGGAAAAAGTGAGGAGAGAAGCAAAGAAGAAGTAGAAGATTTCGTCTCGTGACTAAGCGCATTCCCTGGAAGAAGTATTATGCAAACAAGTGGCTCATATGGCAGAGATTCAAAACCCCGTTACTCCTTTCAAGGAGATGATATGTAGAGGATGGGAGAGCCCTCACACACCAAAAATCAGGGCATACAAAGACTGGTGTAAAAGAGTTTTGGTCTCAAATATGGTAGGAGTAAGATGGAGCTGCTTTTTGCGAGGAGTCCGTCCTGCTACCAAGCCAAAGCCATCAACGAGGCCTATGGTATGGCAAAGGCACAAACATGGTTCCAAATTCAAGAAATCAAGAAAACCAGAGTTTGGAAGATTGCCAAGAAGCTCACTAACTAAGGGAAAGTGCAATGAACAAGAAGAAGGAAGGCCAAGAACAAAGAACGCAGGAAGCCTACCAAGAGGCTGTATGGTTTATTTTTTCCCGCTCTGCTGGGTCCCAAATAAAACATGTACGCACAAGGAGAGAACAAGAAGTCAAAGGTTGTATGCCATACTCAAAGGGTACAAGATCAATATAGGAGTTACATAGAGAATTCCCATCATGAGGTATCATGAAGGAACAAAAGAGGTCTTATTCTCACCCAAAGAACAATCACCGGCAGTCAAGGCTTCGGGTCAAAGGAATTGGGAGTCGGTTAAGCACCAGAGCTTCACCCACCCTTCCGATGTGAGTTAGCAAGGGAACATGAAACCCAAAAAGGAGTGCCGGTAGAGAATAGAGATGAAGCCCAAACCGAGGAACCGTAGTGCTGAAACTCGAGGGTTGATGATCAAGAGCAGAGCACCTAAACTCACCTGACAACAATGACTACATGTTTGCGTACACGCAGGCGCATTTAAGACAAATTAATAGATTCTCCATCCCCTTAGCAAGTTCTCCTCCAGCAATAACATAAACTTCCAACCTGGAGAAAGCTCAAGGAGCACAAGAGAACAAACAGACTAGAAGCTCCCAACAATGCCCCTCATGTATAGAATAGATGAAAGAGAGAAGGAGTGGAAACTACGTTAGAATCTCAGAGAAAGCATTTATTTAAAAAAAGAATTTGAAAAGAAGAGACCAACAAAGTGGGAGGAAGAGCTGAAGTCAGAAAAGAAAATGAGCATGAAGTGGAGCTACAAAGAAGAGAACAAAGAATTGGGGAGAAGAGTCGAACGTAAAAGAGGAACATATGAGAAAATATTAAAGCAAAAGAAGGGAAGAGTTTAAGAAAGAAACGGCGAGAGATCAATAATTTGTTACGTAAACTCAACCCGCCATGAAGCTTTTATAACAAATCCAACAGCGTGATTCTAAACTCTTAACTCCTATAAAGAAAGAGAACAGTAGCAAGAAGCCAAATCTGGGAGCAAGTCAAAGATTCAAGTTTTTATACAGCCCACAAAAGGATTTGAGAAGAAATCGATAATAGAGACAAGAAGCGTAAAGATGTAATCCCATGTACAAAAAAAGAATGACTAGAAAAATTTGGATTCTGATATCAATAACCTCTCAAAATTTTTAGGAGGTTATGACTCGAAATGGAGAATACAATGAATGGCCTTGGGAAAGAGACAAGGATGTTGAATAAAAAGTCGATTCAATGAGATTTTCATTGAAGAACAAGCAGAAAGTTCAAGAAGAGGAAGAAGAGAAATGAAAATTCCTAAATTCCTGTACCCCTTATTTATACATTGCACTCGCATCCCCTAACATCTTCGCTCCTGGCTATTTCAAAAGGAAAAAATAGACCTTCTCCCTGCCTAACTTTCATTACCATCCTTCTCCCATACTGTGTATCCAACTGCTGCAATTGAATCAGTAATAAAATGAGAAATTTAAATTGAATCTGTCACAGTTAATTTTGAATTTGTCTGATCTCATGATTTGCGGTTAAGCTTTATCGAATGATTGTGTGAAATTAGCAGAATATTCTGTATCAAAACTCGAGATGTAATGGAGCCGGAATTGAACAGTTGCTAGATTAGGAATTGAGCTAAAATGTAGAATATACCAAATGAATACGCTTGATTGAAAAAAACACAAGGTGCAAAAAGTTACTTAAGTCTAGCTGATAAGTCCAGAATTAAGGAAGGTTATACAATAGAAGGAACAAAACATATTTTTGAGTTTGTGGTATGATCACTAAGTCAAGGAACTTCATGAATATCACCAATTTAAATACTCACAACAAAATGAGCCAAGGTACTCCTATGGTTAGTCATTAACTGCTCAAACCAAATTCTAGAATTTGTTAGATTATCGGGTCGAGGCGAACTCAGGGTGATACAGTCAGACAAGAGATGATGCGTACACTCGACAACAGCCATTCTAGCCATCCCTATTCATATGTCGATGACATACAAAGAGTTCCGTAAATCAGCCAATGTGCCTATTTTTCAAAAATAACTAATGGAAACCCCAACTCATCCTAAGACATCAACTTTCAAGAAAGAACCATGATTAATGTGAATTCAAAGAGGAAGCAAAGAAATGAAGCTCGGGAGTATATATTTTTGAGGAACTCAAAAGGGAATGAAAAAGAAAAAGACAAAGAGCAAGTAAATGCAATAGAAAAGAGTTTATGTGATAAGTTTTATCTGGTGGCCTAACTCTCTCGAACAATTAAGTTCTGTGGTGTTTCAACACCTAGCACCCACGTTATCCGGTATGGGAGCTACTAACCCAAAGTTCGCAAGAGTGTTAGGAAAGCCTAAAAGTTAAAACATTGCACTATCTCTCGAATGTCGACATACAAGGAATTTTCCTGGAATTACAAGTGAGAAATATAGGCATACAGTCGAATCAAGAAATTAAAGTGATGTCCCAAACATGAAGCTTGTGGAGTTTATTATAGAAACTACAAGAAAGAAGGGCAAGGAGGAGAGAAAAGGTTCGGTGGTAATCTTAACCTAAAAATTCCTTCCATCCTACCCAGACACTCCAGCCTAACAATAAAAGCCTAAAAGACCTGTACGCTTGATCTCAAGGCCGAAATCATCTACATTGGGTGGATCACATGAAAAACAAACCTATGGAATTTGGAAGAATAGAAACAATCAAAAGTGTGAAGGACTTAGGAGTTAAATGACTCAAGATGAAAGGAGAAAAGGAAAAATAATCTATTATTCAACAGATTCAATGAGTATGTTGTTTAAACAATTTCAACAAATTAGCTTGCATAGTATAAAGAGTGTAGACCAACTCAAACCGGATCAGTTGATGCATGTAAAATTATGCATACCTCATTTCACTAACGAATGCCACCGCAGAACGAATCGTGAGAAAATGTCCTTAAAATTTTTCTTTTATTCTGTTTGAGGACAAACAATTTTTTTCTTTTTTTCGCTGGTGACAACAAAACTTTGCTCGGGGGGGAAGCTCGATGAGCTGAAGTCATCTATTTTTAGTCCATTTTTTCTGATTTTAATGCAAAGGAAATAATTAAGATGCGTAGATATGAAGAAACTCACCAAATTATTTGCAAAGAAGTATAAAAGAAAGAGGAAAATGCGTTGGAAAAATGCAAAGAATCATGAAAACGCAGGTAAATAAATATAAGGGAATGAAGCAACCGGCTAACTTATGTCAGCTGGGGCTTACATACCACCTAGCGAGGTCGCGACATCGTGAAATCAAGGAAATTCGATGCGTGTCGCGACATGGATAACAAGATATCGAGGTCGCGACATGAGACTGCTCATGAGAAAGCTGTAAAGAAGCGAGCTGAGGTCGCGATGTGATATCGAGGTCGCGATATCGAACCGCGCCCAAAGCCAAGCAGCAGTCATGAAGTGAAGTCGCTGACAAGATATTGATGTCGACATCGAAACGAACAATCAGACTCTGTGAAGGCATGAAGCGATGTCGCGACAAGGATCATGTCGCTACGCTGGCACCACGTGAAAGATACAGCGCGATAAGATCAAGCATGCAGAATCGGGATGTCACGACAACATATCGATGTCGCGACATCATGAGAAACTGGGCTTGAAACCCGGGCAGATCCTTAGCTGATGTCACGATAAGATTGATGTCGCGACATCCAAGACGTTAACGCCGCAGAAGACATGATACGAGGTCGCGACGCGAGATCGAGGTCGCATACGAGGAGAGACCGCGAAATCGCGAAAGGCGCGACTAGATGTCGCGACAAGAGATTATTTGTCACACACCAAGAAAGCAACCAGCTTGGAAGGCTCCAGAGAATCCAAGTTTCAGGTCGACATGAGATCGATGTCGCGACATCGTGAACCTTCGTATGAAAGCCGAAAGAAGCCGAATCATTGCCACGCATAAGTGACGTAGGTCGCGATATCGTAAGATTCCGCTGAAGCTGAATTTTATTTAGTCGATGTCGAGCAAGAGGCTCAAGTCACGACACCAAAGCTATCAAGTGAAGACTCGCAACTCGATAAGTTGATGTCGCGACACGAGATCGGCCACACACGCAGACCCGCTTTAATCATGCCAAGCTCCATAAAGTGATGTCGTGACAAGATATCGATGTCAGCGACATTAGGAATTCTGAATCGAATCTGAGCCATAAAGAGATGTCGCTGACGAGAGTAGGACTCGCGACATCGAAGATACTCCGGTTGAAAGATGCATTTCATTTATTTGATGTCGTGAAAAGAATGATAGCCGCGACATCAACTAATGATCGATTGAAATTTGCATAGGCGAGTTGAGTCGTGAGCATAGGATTATGTCGCGACGAGGAATTGAGTCGCGACGAGCGGTAACATGGGCACGGCTAACTGGAATCCTGGCGCATTGGGTGGACTGATTGAAGAAACTCACATAAATCTGCGAGTTATCCCGAGAGGAAAGAGGCTTGGAGGCCACGAGACGAGAAGTGCGGATAGGCTGAAGGCTCACTCTCTTTCTTTTTAGTTTTCTTTTCTTTTCTTTTCTTTTATTTTTCTTCAATGTTGATGATTAGAGATTAGTTAGATTTGTCGTTTCCTGGTTTTCTTTTATTTTAAAGATTGGATGTATGGTTTTGAGCTAAAAAAGTGAATCACGAAATTCAATTCTTTTCAAATCACTACCTGGAATGTTGAAGTTCAGACAAATTTCTGGAATTCGGCTTATCCAGTTTCGAAACGCAGTTATTCTTATGATGGGAGAATCTTGTAGTGTGTAATTCGATAATTGAGAAACCCATTTCCCGTGTGAATGCTATTATCGAGAAAGTATCTTCTTTTGTTATTTCCAGCAAATTGCAATTTCGGTTTATGAATTTACTTTCGGTTATGGGTTTAAAGTTTTTGATGAATATCAGTTTCTTATACGTGTTAAATTGTTTCATTGCTCAGATTTCAGAGGTCCTCTGGTGACAGAGATAATCACAGGAGTTATGAATATTTCTTTGAAGGTATATTAACTTCTTTATTAAGTCCCAATGAACTGTAGAGTTTATGATAAATCTCTTCAAGCTTGAAATGAAACGAGTTGAATGAGTTATCAATTTAAACAAGCAGAAATTTCACCTCAATTTGAATAGTGAAGCCAATCTTGAGTGTTAGGCGAGATCTAATCGGAGAGGGTGATATTCTAATTTGGAGGAACAATAACTTTTGAGTTGTATATCCTTGTGGAGTAACTTAGGGGCTAAGGTGTAGAGTCCATAAAATGGTGAATTATTGCAAAAGAAAAATACCGAATTAGGAAGTCTTAGTTAAAAAGTAGTTATCTAATTCCCTTTGTATTGAAAATGAATTAAAGTAGATAATGAGTATGAAATGAGGAGAGATCGTGAGCTATTAACGTAGCAGACTGATTTTGAATCCTGAAATTCACAAGCAAAATTAACAAGTTGACAACGATTGATACTTCACAATATTGATCTTAATGTGTTCTCTAGCGATAATTATTCAATTTCTATTCAATTTCTGTATTGTTATTCTTTATTCTTATATTCAAGTTTATTATTCATTCGGTTATTTCCTTTGTTCGTTTAATTTTCCGGCTACCTTAATGCGGATCTTACTATCATTTAGTGATCAAAATAGTATGGAAATTAATTAGTCGGGGTGGATTGATTTAAAATTCTTGAGATCTACGTGGGATCGATATGGACTTAATTAATTTATTACTTATTAGGCACGTGCACTTGCGGGAATATCGGACCCGAAAACCAAACTTTGAAAATGATTTACTCTACGAGATTTTTGGTTTACATAGTATAATGTCCATAAGTTTTATGGCAAGGTTGTCGGGGATTAGATAATAGTCCTTGGGTAATTTTGTTATGAACTTGTGTATATGTCATTTGGTCTCCACTTGCTGACAAGTTTATTAGTATGGAACATCGGACTAGTTAATAGTCCTTGGACACTGATGTGATATATTAGCATATGTGTTTTGGTCCGATTAACACTAAGCAAAACGACCAAACCTAACCCTAGAAATGGAACAAAACTCGAGAGAGAGGAAAGCTAGAAGAGAGCCTCCTCTCTAAAATTTCGAACCCTAAAAATGTTTGCAAAACGCCCTTAAATAGGCCTAGAAAAATGAGCCAAAACGAGCCTAAAAAATGGGAAACAAAACTAGGTTGCGTCGCGTAGTCGCGAACGTGAATGACTTACGGTCGTGACCTCATCGAGATATAGGCTCCATAGTCTACAACAGGGGAGCTTCATGATCGTGACCTTCTGGGAGCTTGATTCCACCTGATCTTATGGCGAGTGATGATAGAGAGTAGTTGAAGTGTGACCTTGCAGATATCATCTTGCATATGTGGTCTTCTTTTTGCGTAGATTCGCGGCCCGGGTAATTTTGTTCCCGGTCGTGAGCTTTGATCATTTGCGGTTGCTAAGTGGTTGTTCTAGGTCGCGTGAATGTCTTCCCTTTATAACTTTCTTATTTCTTAATTGCTTGTTTTCATCGTTTTTCGTTTACCAAAATACACAACTATAGAGCTGGACATGAAACTAACTAAAATGAGTACTTAGTTAGCATCGAAATCATGATTTATGCTATATTTTGCACTAAATAATGCTAACCTAAAGAACTCCTAATACCTATTCAATTTTTTGAGGACTTAACCTATGAAGAGGTACCCATTCGAATTGTAGACATGATGGATAAGGTGTTACGACGTACAATAGTCAAGTTGGTAAAGGTCCAGTGGAGCAATCATGATATCCGAGAGACTACATGGGAGTTAGAAGAGAAGATGAGGAAAGCATCCCCATCTATTTCGAGACTCAAGTAAGTTAAGTTTAAAGGACTAAACTTCTATTAAGGGGGGTAGGATGTAACAACTGATAAAAAAAAATAGTTATATTTTTCTAATCAAGGGCAAATTAGTAATTTCTTTTGTGAAGCCCTAATATAAATAAGAAATAATAATAATAAAACCCTTATTTTAGTTTCTCTATGCGTAAGATTGTCAATCGACCATAGAATCTCCACACCTTAGGGCTGAAGAAGGTCGTCAAAGGTGAGTCTTTTCTTCCCGAATCTGTTTTGAATAAAATGATATTGTGTTAGTAATCATTTATAAATGATTTGGATATAGAAACGATTTTGAGTTCTTTTTGGTTCGTAGAATATTTCAAGAAGACCTAGAACGTAAGATCTAGGGCTAAGAAGCGATTCGAAAGGTAAATGTCCATTCCTAGAAAATTATAGATTTTTTATTTTTTATTTTAGATCATGTAATATTTTAGGGTTTGATTAGATTTAGATGTTTTATTATTTAAATGAAAATAGTTAATGGAATTGAGTGGAGTTGCCTTGAGAATGGAGATGGGAAAGAAAATAAACAAATAAATATGTGTATAGGAAAGAGTAGAGACCTTACCTTGAGAAATAAAAAAAAAAACCGTATGGTGTTTTGTGTTAATATAATTGGATTTGAGAAAAAAAAAAGGGTCAAAAAGTAGTTTATCTTTTGTGATAAGGGTATGTAGTTGGAAAAAAAAGTTTTAGAAAGTAAAATAATTATTTGAGAAATAAATTCTTAGAAAATAATTAATAAATAAAATAATCTTGAAAAAATGGCTTATTTGTTAATAAATTCTTTTATTATTTGTTTTAGGTGAATAGGTTGTTAATTGATTTTTCGAGGTTAGTGTTCAAGATCTCAAATTTGCTTTGAGGTGAGGAGCGATTAATGTAGTTGTTTTAAATGTTTTTTGTATAATCAGAAAATGTTTACATTACCATTTGTTCAATATATGGATCGAATATGTTTAAAGGAACATGTTGGATTTTATGTTTTGTGTATGATATACCTTAAGGAAATATTTTGTTTTGTAAATAGAACTTAAAGTATATTTTTTACTTTGGTTAATCCGGACATTTCAGTGGGATATAATTGTTTACTTTTTCATTCCTTAGTGGGAGATGTAAATGATTTGAAACTTATCTTTTAGGGGTTTTGGTTAGAGGTTATTAGTACTAGTTGTGTTTGGTTTTATACACCTTAAAAAGAACGTTTGAGGCTAGCCACCCGTTTGAAAGTCTTGCATGGTCGGGCGCCATTTGCTATTTGTTGTCAGAGAAAGAAAAATCTTTGATTTGAATGTTTTATTTCAATATGAAATGTTTGGATTAAAAAAGAACTTTCTATTTTAATATTGAATATTCTTAAATATGACATTTCCTAATTTTGCAAGCAAATTGAGATATTTGATCCATAACTGTATTAACTTACCTATTGAGCTTCAAGCTCACCCCCATTGTCGATCATCTTTTCAGGTACTTCTAGTTCTAGTGAGGAGTGAGATAGGTTGGGGACCGTATTTTAGGATTTGACCTTTCGTTAGCTTTGGACTTGTTTAATGGATGAATTTAATTTTATTTAGACTATTTAGTTTATATGTTTATTTTGCAAGAACATGGATTTTATTTTGGACTCTTACGTTAGTTCGTACTTAGATGTTGATTTAGAAAATTTTTGTTAGTATGAATTTATGATTTGGAGATAATAGAATGTTGCACTTTTTGTCACACCCCCAACCCTCGCCTAGGCGGATGAAGGGGGCGCAAAACTATACTAAGACTCTTTACTTGTTTTTCAGACATTAGTGGACTCAAGTTTTATAACTGAATCAAAATATCATATACAAAGATACAAAATAAAACTACCACTGTAGTGGTGTTTATAGTGTGAATACATCTGATCCCACGAGTCCCGTCTACATATATATATACAAGCGTATGTTCACATTTACATAATCAGAGCGCCAAACCAACTGTGATGGACTCCTACTAGTTTGTTGGCCCAACAGTATGTGGATGATCACGAACGTCTTCCCCTGTACCTACATGGATTAAAACCCGTGCTAAGCTTTACGCTTAGTGGGTAACATATGACTTATAAGTATACACATGCATTGATACTCTTTTACAATAAGCATATAACAGTAACAGATATACAATATCAGATATTAGAATTTTTCATGAATTCATATAACAGACTTATATGCATACTTATACTTATAGCAAACTTATACTTGTTCAAATCTCCCATAGGAGTTACAGAGCTTATACTTGTACGAAGGTGCTAAGTAGGTGTCTGAAACTTATAATTGTCTGAGTACGTAGGTACTATAAGGCTTATATACTTGTCTAAAGGTACACAGTGGAAATTTACATTGAAGCGAAACGATGCACATTACTTTACTCTTATTTGTTATTTGGAGCTCTTATCCTTATAACTATTTAACTACCTGAACCCGATGTAAAAATGGTAGGACCGCGACCTGATAAGTACCCGAAGGTGCGGTCTTTGTCTTGGGTGCGTAACCTGGCGAAGTGTAGAAGCACTGTGGAGAGTGTCGTCGCTTCATCGAAAATTATCAGTACTAAATGTGCTGAAGCACGGTCAGAGAGTGCCGTCGCACTAGTCAGAGAGTACTGAAGTACTATACATGCCTACCCCGCATTAACAAAGTGTCGTGTCATTAAATATCAGGTCTTAAATGGAGTCCACTGCAATTATTTGTGTTCGAGGACTTACTATCTTATCATAGGGGCATTAAGTTTGCCAACGGCGGAGCTCGTCGAAGTGGCGAGGAATGCGGTCCTAGTACCACACCTTACAAACATGAATATACCATTTCATTTGCCGCTAGGGTCCTCATTAGTCCATGGGCAGCCCTCGAATATGAAATAGCGAAAACATGACAAAGTACATGTTTGTGAGCGATTGTTGCATGCATGAAATTTATGCTTGCTATGCTCTTGGAGTAGGTCTTCGCCGCGGTGTAGCTTTGCTACGCCTCGGCATACTCGAGGCTTGTCCAAGCTCCCTCTCGGCCACGTTGTGGTGTGGACCTACGCTGCTGCGTTGGATCCCTACGTCGCGGCGTAGGACCCTAGAAGTGAATTTCTTGATTTCATCCATTTCCAGAAATCTGACCAAAATCAAAGAAAACTCATATACTACTCTGAAAAACATCTCTCAAGTGTGTTCCTAGCTGTAAAACCAAACATAGAGATTAATTAGGGTTTTCCAAACCCACACACTCAAATACTTGTAAGTTAGGTTGGCACCTAACACCCCGAGCAAGTATCAGAACCATATAAACCAACAATCCATACAAATCCATCTCATCTTATACAAACTAGGGTTTTACCAACCCAACTTTCAACAAATCTGGGGTTAGGATGAATTCTTAACTAAACCCTAGAAATGGAACAAACTAATATCCATACAAAAGTCCAAAAATCCATACATATCCATAGTAGTCCATAACAATCCATACCTTTCTTAGCTTTCTTTCTCTTCTTCTTCTTCTTCTTTCTCTTCTTCTTCTTCTTCTTCTTTTGTCTATGTTTTTGCTCTCCAAATCTCCCCAAAATGAGAGACCCTAATTGGTCTTATCCCAAATTGGTCAAATTTTCATTTTATTCTGGCTTTGGTTCAATATAACTTATTTGCACCACGAAGCTTATGCTATATCTATAATAGCATATCATCTTCTTATATTATGACTTTTATATCATGTTTTGACAAATTCCACTTGTACTCTTATATCTTACACAAATTCTAGGTTTGGAAATTTTCTCACTTAGTAAAATAATAATTACAAAAAAAAATTCAAAATGCACCTATAATATACCCTTATTATGTTTAAAAACGACTAAGGTGTATTTCGGGGTGTTATATTTTTTATTTAAATAGGTTTTTGATAAATAGAATCAGCTCAATCACAAAAAAAAAATGAAATTTTGTATCGTTTTACACTTTAAGTCTTTAGACTTAAGGTAAAGAGTGGCGTTTGTTTTTTGACTTAATCTTTGGCATTTGAATAGCTTTCAACATTAAAAATTTGTTATTTTAATTTCGACTTATTCTTGAAATTTTTAAAAAGTTACGAATAGAAAAGTGAAATATTTGAACTACGGTAGGAAAAAAGTCATTTTCCACAAAAATAGAAAAAACTGTCGTTGTGATAAAAGAAAATTTAGCAATATGCGCTCACAGGGATGACAACGGGAGGGTTTGGGACGGGACGGTCCCATCCTGACCCGGCTCGTTTATTTTTTTCAATTCCCAAACATCTCATTTAAAAAAATTAAATAGGACCAGGCGAATGGAAAATTCCCAAACTCGCCAGTTTACATTTTTATTTTTGTTTTTATTTTAAATTTATTTTTATATTTGATTTTTTATTTTTATTATATTAAGATTAATATTTTTCATAAAAATAAAAATATTATAATTTTATAAATTATTTATTAAAAAACACTATAATAATAATTATTATTTATATTAAAATATAAAATAAAATAATAAAAAAATATTTTAAATATGTCGGTGGGCTTATTATTATTATTTTGGATATATATAGTTCATATTGCTTCATTCGGGTCGTTTTACGCCCCAAAATCGAAAAATCTAGATCATAGAGTCGCGACAACTTATCCTGGAAAATCGAAAAATTTCGTTTGTCTCATAATTAAACGAAACTTTTTGGGTCACTTTAGATTTAAGCGAGGCGAATTGCAGCGCGGTCGTTTAGTTGTCGAGATCTAGAATTTCTAAACTTCTGAACCCTTATGACAATTTATTATTTTTATTAACATTTTCATTTTGAAAATATCCTAATTTTCTGGTTTGATAACAATGCGAACGTGTTAGTTTGAGAAAATAAACTCAAATCCATTAAAAACCAGATTAAAATTAAATTAAACATGTGTCCTTAAGAATGGGACCTGAACCTAAAATAATATGTTACATTTGTCATCCTCTTCATTTCTATAATGTAAGCAAACAACTTAAACTTAATCTTTATTAAATACGCCGATTATTAAGCTCAAAAAAAAATTCATCATTAAATCAAAAAAATGCTATAACTAATAAGAGTGCATGTGTGATTATGCCTTGAAAGCTAGGGTTTTGGGGTTTGACATTAAAGCGACAAGATCTGAGCAAACATCTTTAGGGGTGTAAGGGATTGACCGGCACCGGGGTCAAATCGTTATAAAAATAATAGAGTTTTATACGAGGAAATACATCATTTTAAAAAAATGAAATAAAATTAATGTTGCTTCCAAATTATTTCCCAAAGTAGAGCTTAATGCTAGGCAGTAGGAGCATGAGCATTTGAATCATCAATGAGCCAATCGAGCGACTGGCATTTCCCGAGTTTAGCTCGATTGGCGGAGTCGTTTACGTGAAAACTTGACGACATTTGAATTTCAAAAAGTCCAAGCTGATCGTTAGAACTGGCAGCTAATTAAATGATTAAGTTTGCACACCCATTCCTTCTCCCCTCACTTCTTCATCATTAAACAAAGAATCTTTTGTCATGGCAGTTCTGTTTGTTAGGCTTGAGGAAAAGAACTTATCGGGCTTTCTAAGTATTCCATATATGTTCATATTTTTTCTTGAATGAATGATAAAATAAACTTTTTATATTGAATGATCTCGACCCGGTTTGGTTTTTATGCATCACGAGTCTGTTCCTCTTTTATAATAACAGGCGTTCAAATCATTAGCTTCTTGTTTGGGAATTTTAAGCATTTCCTCTCCTCATTCATCTTTGGCGGCAGAGCGTGTTTGTTGATTCCTGAGTTAAGGAGACCATTCACAGACCCACTTTCGAAGGCCTAGTTCGAGACAGGACTCAAGTTCACCATAAACGAAGATCATTACCAACCACCTGACCTATGTTCCCAATCACCTGAAGCCAATCTCAAATCCACTTCACTTGAGGAGTTAGACAGTCCATATAAACAGAAACAATCAGGCAACTCATATCGAATGAAAAAAAAAAAAAGAGGAAACGAGAACCCAGGACCGACAAAGTGCGGCCTTCTGGTAGGATTACAGTGGCGATGGCATCGGACCTCCCGGAGTGGAAGACGAACTTGGGGTCCTCTGGCGAGATCATGTGTTCTCGGTATCGAGAACTATGAGCTGAAGAGGAATGGGTGTCTTAACTTGTATTAAATTCTTATTGGAGCAGCTGACTTTTGAATTTTGGAAATTAGTGCGCGGATTAGCAGCTGACAATTATTTAAATTCGAATCACATGATTAAGTTAAACTACATATGATTGAATAAGGCGTTCACGTTCAATCGGCGTTAAAACCTGTTGAAAATATTTTGGAACTTGACGATGAATTTAATTTTTATTTTTTTAAATGGTGTATTTCAGTAAAATAAAATAACAATACATCACATTGAAAAGTGAATAGAAATTGAAAAAAACACTGTGGTGGGCTTTGATTAATTAATTAAAAAT
This sequence comes from Tetrastigma voinierianum, assembly GCA_016808115.1. NCBI lineage: Eukaryota > Viridiplantae > Streptophyta > Magnoliopsida > Vitales > Vitaceae > Tetrastigma > Tetrastigma voinierianum. The sequence continues at coordinate 78,356 of JAEQBH010000383.1, forward strand.
TAATAAAATAGAGTCGAATCCCATACCGCTTCTCTCTCTTTGAGAGGATCAAGCGAGTGAGAGCTCACAGATCTGGTTCGTTCATATCAGGTTAGCTCCTACTCCTACTCAGATGTTAATCCACCTTTCCTTATCGTCTGTTGCTTCCAGGGAAAATGCTGCAACATAAAACAAATTAAACCTTCCAATTTTAGGTTTTTCCGTTGTTTGGTTTCCAGAATAGGAAATTTTCACTTACCTTCACTCCTACCTCGGTACTTTGAGGCGAGGTTTTCATTTCTAGTCTTGTGTAAGGATTCGTAATTGTCCAAGATTTTCTTAGTGTCCAAGCGGAGGGTTGTGTTTGGGGTTTACTTGTTTATGCAGGAATTTGAATTCGTAGTGCTGTGAGGTTGTTATCTGCGTGATTTTGTAGGGGTTTTCGGTTTTGGGTTGTTCGTTTGTCTGAGGTCGTGATTTCCTCATTTGTAGTAGGGGTTACTTGGTTGATGAGACAACGAAGGAGAAGAGAGAATCTTGAGTGTCTATTGTTTGATTTCCCGAAAATGTAAACCTGCGCGTCTAAGTCGAATTTTTGTTTAAGCAAGGGGAGATTTTATCATCTGAGGTCCTCGACAATGAAAAATCTAGGAGTTGGACTTTTGTTTCACAAGAAGAATTTGTAAGGCCAAACAGGAATCGATGTCTTTTGTTTGCCACAGTGATCTCTTTTGGACCTTTTTGGAATTTCTTGCACAATATGTGGATTTAAGCTTGCTTGGAAGACCTCACTTTTGATAGGCGTAGCTTTGCTCGCTTGTGTGAGACTCATATATTGATTGCTTGAATTCTCATCTATATATTTTGGTTAACATTCTCTTAATTCATGGGCTGTTTGGTGTGAATTTTGATTCCCACCATTATGTATGTCTATTTTAGAAGATGATTATAGCAATTAACATAATTAAGTATTAACATACTATATGATTATCTGTACTTTTGTTTTCTTCAGTTTCATTCTTGAGCTTTCCACTTGGCTATTTGACAGTTAAGTAACTCTATGAATTCATTGTCATTTCATCTTTTGATTATGTGTTATTTTTCAAGCCTGCTAATTGCAATTTCTCCCATGTGGCTCATACAATTGGTGTATTAGTGTTCTTGTTTGAGAGCAGTGTAGGAGAGATTATAGCTGCCCTCCTTTCCTCTTCCATGAATTTTTATATTATTATTGCTATTATTGTTATGACATTCTGTCACAATATTACCATGTAATCTGCATTGTTGAGGCTATTAAATTTGATCATTGGCTGAGCATATATGGTTATATACATTTTCATTTTTACATTATTTTTTCTTCTTTTATAAATTAATGCTTGGTTTTCCAGCTCAAAAGTGTTGAAGAAAGATGTCAAGGAGGCCAGTAAATTCTGCTCGACGCTTTGCTGATGGTGGAAGCATTCCATTTGTGGGTTCATTGCATTACAGATCACGCTCATCACCTTTGCTATCTATTGGGCTGGTGGTTTTGGTATTTATCAAAAATTTTAGTCTCCAATTTACCTATCTCCTTTGTCATCATAGCTGCTAGTGGTATTCGATGAGTATATGTTTTCCTTTCTAGGAATAATGAGCATGCATTATGGAGCCTTGTTTTCTCTGTTTCAAGTGGATGGCTTTAGCAGACACTGGGTATTGAACACAGTTACATAAATGGAAGTATGTTTAACGAGAAAAACACTGACCAAATTGCTTTTTGCAAATTTTCAGGGTGCAATCCTTCTTATTGTCTAATAACATAGCGAGTTCAAAGTCTGTATTTGGGATCTTAACTTAATATATATATATATATATATATATATATATATATATATATATATATATATATATATATATTATGTTTGTAGATAAATAACTAAGTCCTGTTTTCTACTTATCTGGCCCGCATTTTTCTAGTAGATCGTTTTCTTATCAAATGCTATCTTGGTGAATAGTAGATGTTATTCTCTAGTTTATACTAATGTTTTCATAACTTTTTGTATGATTAAAATGCAGGTGTCACTTGTCTTTTTTGCCATGCATTTTGAGCTTTATTTTTCATGACAGGTGGATCCATCAATACTAAAGAGGCTTTAAGTAAAGTTGAAGGTAAATTTGTATGATATTTTCATGTCCTACTAAATTTCATGCTTCCTGAGAATTGAATCTGGTTTTCAAGTGCATCATGGCATTTGGGAGTGGTATGTTTATTAATTTATATTTAATGGTTTCAGTTATTAAGTTACTGACTGTAGGCGTTGCGTGCAGATAGCATACATGTTTTTAAGACCCAGGACATGTTGAACTCCATGGTGCACATCGGCCTTCTTAATGCCAAGAACCAAGGATTGCAAGCCTTGATGCGACTATTTCGGTTGGCTATATGGACTAAAGTAAGATCTATTGGGCGGTTGATTTATTTTCTTTAATTTTATTGGTGTTATTTTTATGATTAACAGCCAGCCTGGTGTCAATCCTCTAAGAATTTATGCTAAATTCCTTGGGGCCATTTTGGTGGTGGGGGAGGAACAGGGCCAATACTAGTTGGCTAGTGGGCAACCTACTGTAACTCATCCAATCTAGAAGTAACTGAAGATGTGATTAGAGAGAATCTCTTCATGGAACCACTTTTGAGATGCTCCACATCTGATTATAAGATTTTCTGCTTAATCATGTTGGTATATAATAACTTAAACAGGTCTTCAGCTAATAAGAAATTAAATTAAAGAAACACTATTCTATCAGATTATAAATTGCCTTTTTTTATAGTGTTTATAATGATGATTTAAATTTGAATTTGTTTGGATTTTAATGAGATGCTTGGATTCTATCGATGAAAGATCTGATTTTTTGTAGTTTAGTTTTATACTAGCATAAGCATGTAACTGATGAGGGAGATGGAAATTAGGCATGCATGGAGTCGTTGGTATACATGTGTGGTAAGTTGTTAGTACGAACTGCCTCTGAGATCGGCAAGGAAAAAGTTTTTTTTTAACTTTTTGAATGTGGATGTGTCATGCTCACCTAAATTTCTTTCAAGAATATATTTAGCTGTGGTGTTATAGTTTTTTTATACTATCAGTGGTATGCAAGTCTGTTGGATGGAGTAACTTTCCCCCATCAAAAGATCACTTGAATATGCAGGTGGTGTTTCATGCACATTAGAAGTTCAGAGAGCTTTACCTATACTGAAGAAAGTATATGGCGACAGCATGCACAAGATACTGCATGTGGGACCTTACACTTGTTCGGTGGTCTCTAAATTGTTAAAAGAAGAGGATACTGAAGCCTGGGGTGTGGAACCATATGACATAGACGATGCTGATGCCAACTGCAAAAGTCTTGTGCGCAAAGGCATTGTGCGCGTGGCTGATATCAAGTTTCCTTTACCTTATCGAGCAAAATCATTTTCTCTCGTCATTATGTCAGATGCATCAGATTACTTGTCTCCAAAATACCTTAACAGGACTCTTCCAGAACTGGTTAGGGTATCTGCTAAAGGTCTTGTTATTTTTGCTGGTAAACCCCTATAACATTTTCTGTTCTTTATCATCATACAGAAATTTTTTTGTGTTAGTTATAATAGTATAGACACCAAATCAGAGCTCAAAGTGGTGAAGTGTTGGGGGGTTGAGTTTATGAGAGGTTCTCAGGTTCATGTCCCAATGGGACTGAAAAAAAAAAGCAAAAAAAGGACACCCAACCAGAAATTAACCTTGTCGTTAGGTCTGGTTTGATCAATTCGGTTTACCCAACTGAAACAAGGTTTACGATTTGTGTTAGCTTATGTCTTAGTCAGTTGGAATGGCAGGAAATCCTGCAGATGCCTTTCTTCTCGTCCGTCCCTTCTCTGTCCCCTGGTCAATTTATTTTTGGTATTAGCAGCATCTCTTTCTCCCACTAGTGACCTGCATATTTTGACAGTAACCTTGGTCAAGCGGTTGGTATGCATTTACTCTGGTTGGAAGTAAAGTAATGGTCTGTCTTTGGGGAATATTCAATTCAATCAATTGGTGTTACTGTTGGGTCAGTTATGAGTTTATTTTGCTAGTGTTCACATTTCTGAAGAGTGCATGCTTCAGTTGACCAGTTATTCTTCAAACTACCACTTACTGAACTACACCCCAATTTGAGTTATGAATCTTCAGGTTGAGTGCTAACCCTAGTGTAGCTTCTGAAAATGATGGAAATAAATTGCAGCAGAATTTAGCCTTCTTGTAACTTATGAGATGGATGACCATTCAGACATATTTCATCAGTTGCTCATGTGATTTTTCCCTTGTTATTTCTAAAAAAGAAATATGATCTCCTCAAACGTTTGCTAATTTTCATTTGGTTATGTAGGTTATCCAGGCCAGCATAGAGCTAAAGTTGCAGAGCTATCTAAATTTGGTCGCCCAGTAAGTAATATTTATTTCAGATGTTTCTCCTTGTTCTTTACTAGTTGAGCAGTCTTATCCAGTGACTTGGCTTGATGTGAAATACACTATTTATTGTTGCAATGTGACTTGTGTTTACCTGCCAAATGCATTACCTTCAGATTGTTGGAGAGTGTGTCATTCAATAAATATCATCACGCTCCTCCGGATGCATAAACTGCGTACTATGGCTAGGAGGATGGACAGCTGGTTCCCATGGCAGCATCGTAGGTGGCTCGGGAAAACCATGGGATTAGAGCCCGAGCTAATCGCCTGATTTGAAGACATATTCCCTAGAGACGTAGTAAACTGTGGGAGGTATTGAAATTGCAAGTCGTGATGCACCCCCAATTGGTCCTGTTTTAGCATAAGCTGCTCCACCCAGTGGTCCACTCCCCTTTGCCAATCTTGCTGCTGGTGCCCCCAACTAGGCATTTGCTCCATTGGATTACCCATGTTGTCCGTGCTAGGAGGTTGATGAGGCAGTGATTCAGGAGCATTTGGAGTGCTTCACGAGTCTCGATATTTCTCCATTTTCTTTAGCGAGAGTTCCGACAAGGGATGCAGGACCTCTTCTCTATCAGATGCTTCCACACCCTTTTGAAGACACAATTGATAGATTAATGATGGGTGACTGACCCAGCCTTCTTTTCCCCTTCCTAGAGTTGCAAGGATGGATCTCTCAATAATTTTGCCCACATTGATGGTGAACCCTTTGAAAATAACATAGTTTAGGATTCTGTATTTTGGTTGTGGATGTATTACCACGACCAACAGTGTAGCAAAAATAAAATAAGGCCAAGCTTTCGCCTCATAGCCCAAGCCAGATGATGGAAAGTTAACCACCTCATTTGTTGGTGAAAGCTTCCAAGCGATTGGTTGTTTGTCAACCTCTTAATTACCTTATTAGGATTTGAGTTCTTACGGTATTCGCTGTATTCATCATCCTCAAATCCCACCCAAACCATAGAAACGATTGATGGTATGACTGTCAAAATGAATGCATTTTCCTCGAACAAAAGCCTTTTTATTGGTATGTTCCTTCGCATTCGCGTAAAATTCCCACACTATTGGAGCCATTGGAAGCTCAGGGTGTTTAGCAAAATTGTGCCATCTTCTTTCTTCCATTATGGATGCAATAAAGTAACTGGGGCATTCCCTAACAAACAGTCTATTGACAAGTGACTTCTTAAATCGAGGCTTCAAAGCTAATGAATCTTTTGTTATCAAACTTCTTGGACAAGGATGATGAAGCTTCGGAAGTGGATTGTATAGCCCTCTTTGGTGCCATTGTTACCCTAGTCTCAACACAATTAGGAGCCAGGATCTCACCAAGAAAACACTAAAATGAGAGCATGCAGCAGCAACTAATAACCACACTGACAACCATGGTTCCATGAAATTTGGCTCTTTAACTTTTCATAGACATTTCATCAAACACTTGGTGGGCATAAGAGGACTTAAGTAATAATACTCACCGATGACACTCAAGCTTTCTCCTTAAATTTGCAAACATGATTCAAACCTCTCAATGATCACTTTCACCAAAAGTAACAATGCTTCATACAAGTATCTTAAACCACCAAATTTCTTCCATCTTCCAACTAACACCACCATCACAAACAATGTTCAAGATAAAGGAAATGGCTTGCGGTATGTGATTGGGTTTTTCCTGTAACCTCCAATGGTGATGAACCATTCATCAAATCTCCTAGAAAGAGAGGGCACTTCTTTTGGTTTGGTTGATGTTGAAGGTTGGAAGAATGTTTTTTCTTTGATAAGGGGAGCAAGAGATGGGAAGAGGGAAAAAATGATTGGTGGTGAATGAAGGGAGATGACAAGGGTTGAACATAAATGGGGATTGAGGGGAAAGGTGAGGAGGAGTTTGAATAGCAGATGAAGCTTTGGAGAAAGGGGGAGAAGGGACGAAAATTTTTTTTTTTTTTTTTTTTTTAAGGGGCTGAGGGTGCCACTGTTGGCTAGCAGGTGCCTAGCTGCTGTCCACTTTGGGGTTTTGTGCTTGCAGTCCTCATCTTTGCTCCACTTTGTGTCATTGCTCTCCATGATGCAGCACTAACAGAAAATGCTTAGAAGAACAAAGTATGATTGAATAACTCTAGGAGTCACTCCTAGAAACCCTAAGCTTCACACCAAGGGCTCATTGTATCAGATTGAAATAACTCTAGGAATCACTCCTAGAAACCTAGGCTTCACACCATAGGGATCTTTGCATCACACAAAGAGACTAATATATGCTGGAAATTTCTGTTCGTTTCATTCGTCGATTCTTGAAGATTGAATACACCAATATATATAGGTGTTTCTAGGGACTCACAACTTTTGGAACTATCATTTAGTAAAGGATGTAACTAGGAACTAACAACTTTGACTGACTACTAAAGACTAATAAAGACTATTGGAAAATAGAATATCACTTAAGGACCATGAAAGTAACCCAACTATTGGAAAATGACAAACCATTGGGAAATGATACTAACTTATGACAATTGTAGCCAACCTTATATAGATCCCATCTAAGCTGATCATCAAAAAGTGCCAGTCAAGGGTTTGGGGCTTTGGAGCAGCCAATTCCTACAGCGTTGTGATGAGGTTTTTAAGGTGGCTACCACTTGCTCCATCGACTCCACTTGACTTAGGAAAGCTACCTGCAGAGTTAAAGCCATGAAATCTCATAAAGGTCTTGATTCGATTGTTGAAACTCTTATTTGTGATCCATAGCAGTAAAAATTTTTTTAAACTCCTTAGAGATTCGTGCGACCATGATAGCACCCTTGCTCTAATACCAAATTGATGTAGCACCATCAGAAAATGCTTAGAAGAACAGAGTGTAATTAAATAACTCTAGGAATCACTCCTGGAAACCCTAGGCTTCACACCAAGGGCTCTTTGTATCACACAAAGAGATTGAAATAACTCTAGGATTCACTCCTAGAAAACCTAGGCTTCACACCATAGGGATCTTTGCATCACACAAAGAGACATGCTGGAAATTTCTGTTCTTTTCATTCATTGATTCTTGAAGATTGAATACAACAATATATATAGGTGTTTCTAGGGATTCACAACTTTTGGAACTACCATTTATTAAAGGATGTAACTAGGAACTATAGCTTTAGTGACTACTAAGAACTATTAAGACTATTGGAAAATAGAATATCACTTAAGGACCATGGAAAATGACAGCTATTGGAAAATGATAACCATTGCAAATGATACTAACTTGTGACAATTGTCACCAACCCCTTATATAAGATCCCAACTAAGCCCCTTATCATCAAAAGAGTGTCGAATTAAGGTTTGGGGCTTTGCAGCCAATTCATTTGCGTTGTGATAGACTTTTAAAGGTGGCTACCACTTACCTCCATCCCTCCAAGATTGTTCTAGCTACCAAAATAAAAATGAAATGCATCAAAACACTGGTAAAAAAAAAACTTTAAAAGTACAAAATATCAAGTATAGAATATCAATAAAATGAGTATGAAATTCACTTATCATACTTCCCTAGTTGAACAATGTTGATGCAATATAAGATTAGTATGTAGCCTTTATGGGTTGATGGAGCTTGATCACATTCCTTTAATTCTCAGTTTGGCAATAACCAAACAATGATACCCCTTACAGGGGCTTGAGCATTTGGTTTCTTGTCCAGGTACTTAGCATTTGAAACTTGATCTATGAAATCATTCAAGAGAAATCTGATCACCCTCCATAGGTGATGGAAGGAGGGTTAGCTTTTGGAAAGATGTCTTGTGTGGAGAGGAGGCGCTTTGTTTTGTATTCCCCTGCCCTTTTCATTTGGCTGTACATAAAGAGGCTATGGTAGTGGACGTGTGGGATTATGGCAGGGAGCAAGGGGGCTGGTCTCCAACCTTTCTAAGGTCTCTTAATGATTGGGAGATTGAAGAGGTGGAAAGATTCCTGTTAACTCTCCACAGACAGAATTTCAGCCCCTTGGGTGAGGACAAGCTGCTTTTGAAGGGTGCAAGGGATGAAAGTTTCTTGGTAAAGCTTATGTACAGAGGGTTAGACCATTATCCCGCTATAGAGTTCCCTTATTGCTCACTTTGGAATCCAGTCGTGCCTACCAAAATAGCCTTTTTCATGGGAAGCTTCTTGGGGAAAAGTGCTTACGTTGGATCAACTTAAATGTTGTGGAAGGGCTCTTACTAATAGATGCTTTCTGTGTGAGGAGGATGAGGAGACACTAGAGCATTTGTTGATTCATTACAAAAAAGCCAAGATGCTTTGTGACGTTTTTTTGATGATTGTAGGGACTAATTAGTTTCCATGTTTCGGCTCCTCATACCCTTCTAGCCTAGCAAGGAGCTCTTGTGGGCAAAAAGCGTAAAAAAATCTGGATGACAGACCCTTGTGGCTTTTCTGGACTTCATGGCGTGAAAGAAATAGAGTGGTGTTTGACAATGGGTTTACTCTACTCAAAGGACTAAAGCCTTCTGATGATTTGTGGACTTGGGAAAATTTGTATAGTGTTGATAACATGAATTCTTTATTGGACTTTTTGACTTTGATGGGGAGTAGATAGGGTGCTTGGGTTTTGTTGTTTGGGCTGGTAGGTTTTTTTGCAGCTTTTTGTTGGCTGTTTTTTTGTATCCATCTGGTTCCGTCTTGTATACGTCTAGTGTACTTCTTGGAACCTCTTGGTTCTCTTTTGATCAATATATTGCTTTTTACTAATAAAATATATATATATATCCTAGGGATTTCACCCATGCTCTCAGTTAAGACATGTAACTAGGTTGGCTATATTTTGGAAGTAAAAAAAATCAAATAAAAAAAAGGAGAAATGAATTTGTTCTTAGAACGATTAAAAATAACCCATGCACATTTGTTAAGAAAGTGAGCATATTATAGATATGTGCTCTGTGAAAACTTTCCATGTAGCTGATTGGCAAGCTGGCCTTTGCCTACATCACAAGTGCTTGATACATGTTTGGGTACTTATTGAAGTGTCTGATTCTATTTACTCCAAACAATGTGCTCAAGAACAGGAAATATAATTGCTATATTACAGGGACGGGTTCAAGTGTCAGGCACTGGTGTGTCTTAAAGAGCCATCTAATTCACAGATTTTGGGACTCATGGACATGGCTAAAGGAATTGAACTGCTCGTTTTTTTTCAAATCTTACAGGCCAAATTAAAGGGTCTGAAGTCATAACCAACACGGTAAGGTTACTTAAATGAAATTAGAATTTGGTGGACAAAGCTGTTTGGTTGTATTTACCATGAGTCATGCTAAACACATACCCCTTTCTCAGACTTTTCTTATCATTTAAGCAGACTGTTTCTCTCATCAAATTAAAATTAAATGTCAGATTACTATATATTCAATGTCATTGCTTCTCAAACTTGTCTTTAGGATTTTGCTTTTCATACCTGTTTTAAACAACATCATCACTATCATCCGTAGCCTACATATCCTGGCATTCTCAAAAATTGGAAAACATGAAAGCATAAACAAGGGTAAGAGTCTCTTTGTGTATAAGCAGCGCTATATTGATGGCCTTTTTGTTTGAATGCTTCTGAGTTTTTATTGCTGCTGAAAACTTCAGCGACTTTAACAAATGACTAGGTGGAACATCTTTCTGTGAAGGCAAAACTGCGGAGCTCATCTTGAGTGAATGAGTTCTTTGTTCAAGAGTATAGAAGAGAATAGAAGCTGCTTCAAATAAGTTTGAACAGACATCAATGAAGAGGTCTTACAAGCCCAGCATGCCAGTTTTCCACCTCAAGCCGAACCATTGATAATCTGTGGCGCTCATCTCAGACTCCTTTTAGCTTCTCTCGGTGAACATGCCAAGCATTTTCATCTCCCACAAGGGAAAAGCATGTTTTGGTGGAACCTGTATTGGCCTTACTTGTTTTGTAACGCATTCATAAGACTGTAAATGCTTCTGATTGAAATTTATTTTTACTGGGGAAGTAAATTCTTGTGAGCTAGCCTCTTAAAATGTATTTTTTTTTTTTTTTTAAAGTTAGGTGGTTGTTTGTCAATGCTGCTGCTGCTGCTGCTGCTGCATGTAATTCTAATTATAGTTCTTTTAGCTTGTTCTGATGAATAGAAAACGTACCGTAATTAGTTTTGTATGACATGTATTTATGACACTCATATTTCACACATATATATTTCACCATTGGGACGGCTCTTTCTGCTCTTGACCAGGGGATGTAGCGCCAACTTGGAAGAAGTACCTGGTGTTCTGTTTGAAGGAAAGGGGACATTCGATTGTTAGTTTTTAAAACTCAACTGTTGTTTACGCATACTTAGGAACGAAACTTTCATCTTGGATGAAAATGGTAAAGGTCAATTATTTAAGCCAAATCCCTTTCTGATGGCCAAGTTAATTGGTGAAATAGGAAATTAACAAAATGAGTTTGATTAATGGAGGTAGGAATCAATGTGCGTCTGATGATGGTGATGTTCTTAAATTAAAGTGACAAAATTATATCGATTCAGCAATATCACATAAACTCAATGTATCTTATTATGAGTTTGGATCATATTCATGTTAAATCTTTCTAAATTGTTTTAATATTTGATTTTTTTTAAATTTTCTATAAATAAATAAGCCAATTGATGCAAATATGGAGTACTCATGGAGTAGATCGATTGGTTTAAGACTATAGTTTCTTAATGATCATCCGTTTCAATTCCCTTAAGATTTATTAGATTGTTAATTTATTCGTTTGAACGTCTACGATTTATATATATATATATATATATATATATATATATATATATATATATATATATATATATATATATATGTGTGTGTGTGTGTGTGTGTGTGTGTGTGTGTGTGTGTGTGTGTGTGTGTTTATATTTGGGTCAGATATTGATGGGGTTTGAAAAATGGGCTGTGAGGCCCGGCCAAAAAGAAAGAAGCGCGCGGATGACACCGGCGCGGCTTGAGTGACGAAGGCCCGGGTTCGTTCGGCCCAGGCCGGTTATGAATAATTGAGGAAGCGCGTTAACGGAAGTAGTCGAATCTCGTGATAAAGGAAAGTAGGATATTCCCGATAATATCTTATCTATAGGAAATCAATCCGTCTATTGATAAGGAAAGTAGGATATTTCGCAACAATATCTTTATCACATAAATCAAATCATCAATAAGAAGTAGGATATTCCCAATGATATCTTATCACATAAATCAAATCAAATCTTATCAATAAGGGAAGTAGGATAATTACCGATAGCTGCTATTCCTTGATATCTCTTAATAAAATTCGATAAAGGCAAGAAATATCCCACGTCGATAGGAAAGAATCACCTACGACCGCCAGGTGGGAATAGCATCTGCTATAAATACATGGCCACCTGACGGTGAAAATTATAGCGTTCTCTTAAGCATACTCTTATGCAACAGCCGTCTTCCCAGCGGTCTCTATTCTCTCTCGAGAAAGGCCGACTTGGGCATCGGAGGGCGGCCACAGGCGAAGCCCTCGCCGACCTTCTTCTCGTTTTGTAGAAGTGCCACGATCCCAAGCACTTCGGTCAAACGCGCTGACCATACCTCCAGCCGGGCGACCCGACATCGCCAGGTTCACCTGGCCGTAGTCTTGAGTCAGGCCCAGCGACCTCCACGTCGGTGATTCGGTTGAAAAAAAGGCATCATCGGTTTTGCAGATGCGTAGGGCAGCTTGATTCCTTTATAAATATGGCGATTTCTCGATTCTTGATGGTATCAACTTTCGGAGCGAAGCCGAAACAACGCGTCAGCCAAAGGATGCGAGGATCTGCCGGTGACGAGACAACAAGCCTCGACCGTTGCAGAAGCAATGTAAATTCGACACGAGCGAGGTGGAGCGCTACGCCTCACCAATCAGCGTCTAACAAAGAGTTAGAACAACTCACACAGGAGCCAGTCTGACGACCGTAGGAGCGCGATAGGCTCCAGAGGCCGCTGACCTTCCCTCATAAAGGACGACATAATCTCGGAGCTCCCAGAAATGCGAAGCGAATCTCGAAATATGGGTTATAGAGCAACAAACTGCCTTCCATAAGAAGGCCCAGAAGCACTGGAATTTGCCTGAAACACTTGGAAATTCTCCATAAATTAGCATTAAAGGCGCTCGCTTTTCGAAAATTAGAAGTCGAATGGTCGCACGAGTTGCTCACCACACAATGAGCTCATCTGCGCACGGTACGTTGCCTCGAGTCGGACCATTTCGAGGCTACATTGCCACTCGGCTACATCGCCATTCGTCGACGCCACTAAGGCCACGGCCTTTAGAGCCCCGATTGCTCACCGCAGCGAGCTCATCTACGCACAGGGCTACTATTTGCCTCGAGTGAACCATTTCGAGTACATCGCCATTAGGCTGAACGCCACCAAGGCCTGGCGCCCCGAGAGCCGGGTTGCTCCTGCAGCGGGCTCATCTACTCTTACCTGAGCCACATTGCCTCGAAGTCGGACATTTCAGTACCTCGCCGTTATTTCGAGCATCACTTAGGCGCGGCAAGGAGTGATTGCCACCAGCGAGCTCCTCTCTCTCTGCCATGAGCCACGGCTGCCTCGAGTCGAGACCCATTTCGAGTACATCGCCACTCGGCTTCCCATCGCCATTAAAAACTGAAGCATGCAAGGCCACGGCGCGGGGAGCCGAGTTGCTGCCTGGCGAGCTCGTCTACTGCACGAGGCCGCGGCGCGAGTCAGACCATTTCGGTACACATCGCCACTCATTTGGACGCCACTCGAGCCCGCTGCTTGTAGGGAGCCCGGTTGCTCACTCTTCTGAGCCCACCTGCCTGCCGCGAGCCTGACGCCTCGGGGTCGGTCCAGCTCGGTACATCGCCATTCGGGCGGAACGCCACTCGGGCCATGGCCGGGGCTCGGTTGCTCACTACGGCAGGCTCTCATCTAATCCCGCCTGAGACCCGCAGTTTGCCTCGGGTCGAGACCCGGCTCGAATTTTACATCGCGCTCAATTTTGGAACACCATACCCTTTGTGCGGGAGCCCGGTGCTCACTCGGCGAAACCCCACCTACGCACGGCCCGCAGCGCCTCGAAATTGAACCCGGCTCATATACATCGCCACTCGGCTAGAAGCGCCACCAAGGCCCCTTGCGCCCATGAGCCCGATTGTTCACCACGGGCCGAGCTCCGGAGTCTTCTATCGGCATTAGCGAAACTCTTTCTGACCAGTTCCGCGGGCGAGCTCCGCTCTCTATTCACAGTGGCGAGCTCTTCCTTGATTCCACACGGGCCAGGCTCTGCCTCCTATCGACATTAGCCAGGCTCTTCCTGCCAGTTCACTTGGACGAGCTCCGCTCAACTATTCACATTGACGAGCTCTTCCTGCGATTCCACGAGGCAAACTCACTTCCAGTATTCATTGACAGCTCTTCCTCCAGTTCACCACGGGCGAGCTCACGCCTCATCAACATTGGCCGAGCTCTTTCTGCGGTTCACTTGGACTAACCGCTCATTATTCACATTGGCCGACTCTTCCTACGGTTTACTTGGGCCAGGCCCTTGCCTCTATCAACATTGGCGAGCTCTTCCTTGATTCACTTGGGCGAGCTCACGCGATATTCACATGGACGAGCTCCTACTTATTCATTGGCGAGCTCACATGGCCCAGACCGCTCCCAGTGAGCTCACTATTCACATTGGCGAGCTCTTCACAGTTCCGGCGAGCTCCTACGGTTCCTCGACTAGCTCTTTAACACTTCACCGCAGGCGAGCTCTACCCAGTGTTGCGCGAGCTCCTCGGAGTGTAGTTCACACATGGACGAGCTCTGCGATTCGGCATTTCATTGTGAGCTCCTCGAGTTCACATGGACAGGCTCTACCCAGTGTTTTGCGGCGGGCTCCTCGGCGGTTCACATGGGCAGAGCTCTACCCGAGTTCTCAGCATTTCACATTGCTGAGCTCCTCGGCGGTTCATGGGCCAGGCTCTACGGCTGTTCGCAACGGCGAGGCTCTTCCTGACACTTCACACGGGGCCAGGCTGCAGATGGCAGGCTCCTCCCAGTAGTTCCACGTAGACCGACTCTACCCAGCTGTTACCTTTACGGCGAGCTCCTGACGGTTCACCGCAGGCGAGCTCTACCGACTTCTCGTCATTTCACATTGGCGAGCTCCTCGGCGGTTCACCGCGAGCGAGCTCTGCCCGAACTCTCATCATTTCGGTGGCGAGCTCCTCGGCCCGGTTCACATGGGCGGAAACTGCACGGTTTGCCTCGGCATTTCACATTGGCAGGCTCCTCCCGGCGGTTCACATGGGCGAGCTCTGACTGTGCATGCCCCGCGGCTCTCATCATCGCATGGGCCAGGCTCCCTCATCAATACGCATGGGCCAGACTCCCTCCAGCGATTCCATAAGACGAGCTCCAACGGCTAACGTGGCAGCCTCCATGCGATAGCGGTCGTGCGGCGCAAGAATCAGCTCGGCCCCATACAAGTTAGCCCAGATGGAATAGCGATTCACCGCGTGTGACCTCCACCCGATGGCGAGGTCGTGTAGCTGGTGACTCGGCTTATCTGAGTTAGCGGTGGTGGGCGGCCATTTCGCATTGGCGAGCTCGCCCAGCGGCTCATGCATCACAAATCAGTTCGGCTCACACAAGTTGGCGATGGAGTCGGTATTTCGCGTGTGAGCTGCGCGAAAACAAGTCATCGCGGTCGAGAATCGATACAACTTCGGGCAAAGCGTGATGGAGGTGTGAGTTCGCATTGGCGAGCTGTAAGCTAAGTGATGGAATCAAAGGAATCGGTTCGACTATTGCAAGTTAGCCAATGGAGTGTTCGCTCCGGTGGTGACCTGCAAAATAGGTCTGCAGCCTGAGATCCATTTCAGCTCGAGGCAAGTCGTAGAGCGGGCCCGCGTGAAGCGAGTTACGCTCGCGGGCTGCATGACCCTATGAATCAATTCGGTTCGGTCAGCCCCGAGGCATTTCGGTTTGAAGAACTCAAGCTGCCATTTCAGACGTTCAATTCAAGCCACTCGGTTCATCTGAGAACATCGGAAGGCGTAGCGAGAGAGCGAAAGAAAAGTCTGCAGTATTCATTAAGGACAAGGCTACATATGTATTGGGTCCCAGGCCTAACCGAAATGCAAAAAAAAAAAAAAAAAAGCCATCTCAATGAAGTGTCGAAAGGACTCTGCATAGAAGGTTCGAGGAATGGAATACTAGGGAAAAGGAAGTCCGAACTCACTAAAAGCAAAGAAAAAGCTTCAGGATCAAGGGAACACAAGATGAACGGTCAAAGGATATTTGCGGAAGAAGCAGAAAATAAAAACAGACCGGAAGAAATGAGCCACGAGCAGAAAAGTCATCATTATCACGAGACATATGGCGACAAAGCCCTAAGCGATCCAACCCGAGTTGACATGAAATCACACCCGATACGAAGCGTTATAGCCGCACATCCCGCGTGCACTTAGTGCACGAGAATTTGAGAAGCGATGGGGTTTGAAAAATGGGCTACATGAGCCCGGCCAGCGAGAAGAAGAAGCGCCGCGGATAGGCACCGAGCTGGCTTCCAGCTGAAGCGAGGCCCGGTTAGTTAGGCTGGTAGGTTATGTATGGATAGTGAGAGGCCCGTATAGATCAAATCCAAATCTCATCAATAAGGAGAGTAGGATATTCCCCCGATAATATCTTATCTATAAATCCAAATCAAATCTCATCAATAAGGAAAGTAGGATGTTCCTAATAATATCTTATCTATAAATCAAAATCTCATCAATAAGGAAAGTGAGGATATTCCCAATGATATCTTTATCGCATAAATCGAATCGAATCTTTGTATCGATAAAGAGTAGGATAATTCTCAATACTTTGCTATTCCTTCAATATCTCTTAATAAAATTTGATAAAATGAAATATCCCATCCAATGGGAAAGAATCCTTACGACCCTGAATTGGGAATAACATACACTATAAATACATGGCCACCCAATGGTGAAGAAGAGTGCGCATTCTCTTAAGCATACTCTTATCTGACCTTCGTCTTCAACGGAGTCTATTCTCTCTCGATTCCCTTCTTCCTCGTTTTTGCGGAGAAATGCCTGATCTAAGCCCACCAGTCAACATTAGGCAACCATACCTCGGCCAGTGACGAAGCATCCTCCGATTCACCACGCCCCGTAGTCTTGGTCGGCCTCCACACGCTCGGCCAGTTCAGGTTGAAAAAAGGCATCATCAGATATAATCATATAAATCACACATATTATTATGAAAGCTAATTCAATATAATTGCTTATGAAGAAGACAAATATCAAATGATTAAAATAGTTTATATTTATGTTATACATTTAACAATTAGGTAAAATTTAACATTTATGGTTTCAATATGATTATCATTTGTAATGGGTTTAGGTTGAGTCTGAAAACAATCCATCAACACAAATTTGCCTATTTTTAATAGTAATCTCCTTTTTAAAAATTTACGGTTTTTTCCTTATTATTATTATTTTTTAAAATTTGTAACATAAAAGGGGAATTGAGTTTTTTTGTTTTATTTTATCACGATCCCTCCTTTTTTTTCTAAATAATAATATTTATTTAAAAACCTTTGGTTAAACTTTCAATAACCTAAATCTTGTAAGTCACGTTTTGGATTTTTACTTTAAAGCTTTTGTTTGTTTTTTATTTTCATTTTTGCATAACTTATTTATGAATTTTTAAAATGTTTAATATTTAATATTTTCTAAATAAAAATAGTCATATTTTAAAATCTATACAAAACTATATTTTAAATCCACATATAATATTTTAAAATGATTTAAAACACGAATATTTAATTTTGGGTTCATCAATCTATTATTTTTAATTATTAATTTCATATATATATTTTTAGTTATATAAAATAAATAAATAAATAAATAAAATAATTATTTTTTAAGAATGATGATAATAGATTATTTATCATTTTATTTTTTTGTAAATATGTTAATATGTTATAGATATATTATACAAACATTTTTCTTTTTATCATAATTATAAAGTTATATCATCATTACACAAATAAGTAATGAATTAAATTATTATTTTTAATATGTATAGATATTGATTTTAATCATACAAAAACAAACAACTTAATAAAATATAATATTAAATTTTTTTTAATACTTAATACTATTAAACCTTATTAGGTGTTCAACCACATAAGTTCTATCTAACATTAAGTAAAAAAAAAAAACAAAGCGCTCCTAATTCCTATGTTTTTCTTGAAGACAACTCATTTTGGACAAGGGATACTTTTTATTATATGTATTTATATGTATGACTATAAAATAAATCGGTTATTTGAAAAAAACAATAAGAGTATTTAATAGAGAATGAGGGTGTGGACAAGGTGATCAAGTTGATGAGACCAAAAAATTTCTTAAGATCCTTTTGCATGGAATTGGAGATCCAATGATTCGGGTGAGACAAAAAAGAATGAAGGACGCTTTACAAGACTTGATCTTACAAATTGCAAAACAAAGAGGCTGCATTAGAATATTCAAAGGCAAAATTTGAAGGTTCCATAGCTTCACGAAGCATGGTTACCTACCCAAATGAGGGCATGTGTTAATTAGGAATTTTGTTTTATTAGTTTTTGGGTATTTTTTGGATGTTATTTAATTATGGGCCTTTTATTTAATTATGGTTTCCTTTTTAGTTGTTTTTTTAATGATTTATTTTAGGCCCTATTCATTCTAATTGGGCAAAATTCGTTTTTGGGTTTTAGGGCTTTTTTTTGGGGTTGTTTTAACTATAAAAAGTAGCCGCCATTTGGAAAAAAGACAGTTTATGTTTAATAAAAGTTTATTCAGAAAGATTTTGCTTTGTTTCCTTTTGTTCTTGATCGAATGCATGGAAATCCAACTTATCAAGGGAATGATCAACCTTGTGATGTCTCAAGATTAGGGTTTTAAGGACTTAGCTTCCTTTTGGTTATAATCAGATCTCCAAAATCTGTTATTGGCATTGGGAGTGATTTTCTTCCACTGAATTCAAGGGTTCCTAGGGCTGGTCATCTAGAGGGTCTATATTATTGGTATTAGAGCTTTTGGTGTTGAAAATAAGTTTTGTTTCTATCTCCTTTTTATTCTTTTGTTTTTTATTCAAAAAAAAAAAAAAAAGCAAATTTGTATTTGAGGGTACCATCTTAAAGCAGTATGACTTTTGATTTAAGTATTGAAACAACTTGTATAACATATCAAATTGAAGCCCTTTCAATCCCCACGAATCTGGATAATGTGCTGATCATCTATCGCATATCTTTACATAAAAATTTTACCTTTCTTCCGTCATAATTCTAAAATCATTCTTGGGAGGGCTGCCATCATAAAACAGTCGTAACGTTTGATCTAAGGGTCACAATGACTTGTATAACATATCAAATCGAAGCCCTTTTCAATCCCCATGAATTTGGATAGTGTGTAGGTCATATACCACACATCCTTACATAAAAAATTTCACCTTTCTTATGTTAGAACAATAAAATCATTCTTGGGGGAGATGCCATCATAAAACAGTTGTAACTTTTGATCTAAGTGTCGAAACAACTTGTATAGCATATAAAATCGAAGCCCTTTTCAATCCCTACGAATCTAGATAGTGTGTAGGTCCTCTACCACACATCTTTACATAAAAATTTCACCTTTCTTATGTCAGAATTCTAAATTTTGTTTTTTTTTTTCACAATTTTCTTGTTTTCTTGAATTCCTTGATATGGGCTAAATTTATGATTGACATCCTTGTTATTAGTAGCCATTATTACAAAAAAAAAAAAGAAGAAAAAAAAAAAAGAATACAAGGTTGAGTGTTGAAATTAAAAAAGAAAGGTTCTTTGCCTATAAGGTTTTTGACGTTTTATCTCTATCAACTCACTTCATTTTGGTGTGTTATTTCATATGTCATTTGGTTTCTATTCGAGTTTTCTTGTTTATGGAAGTGAGTATCTTTGATTCTTGTTCCATTCCAACATTTGTCACAATTAGGTTTTGAAAGTTATGATTTTGAGATTGCCACAATATAACTTGTTGCTCTTTAGATTTGTTAATTCTCTTTGATTTTATCAAGAACATGAAGGGAGCTGACTTGACTTTGAGTGGTAAAAGGCAAGAGTGGTGAGCATATAAGAGGGTAAAAGTTAATTGATTGAATTTTCTTTGAGTGGAAACACTAATGGGAGTACAAGTTTAGTTTTTTTTTAATCCTTGTTTCTGAAAAAAAAAAAAAAGTCCAACAATGACAATCCAGTTTGATCCAAAGTTTATGGTGGAGGTTCTAATGAATGAGATGAAGAGAATGATGAAAGGAGAGATGGACCAAATTCATGAATGATTAGATCACATTGAGTCTAACCAAGTGGATCAACCATGAAACCCTATTAATGGGCATTAGAGAAGGAAAGTTCAACCAAGGGAAGATAGAAATGAAAATGATGAATTTAATCGTGAAGGCTTTAATGAAGATGATGACTGGGTTCCTAGCCAAAGGAGAGGTGGTGGACAATTTAGAGGAGCACAGAAATGGGAAGATGATAATTTGGGCAATATCAAGATGAAGATTTCATCTTTTCGAGGCAAGAACAACCTTGAAGCTTATTTTGAGTTGGAAAAGAAGGTGGAGTTAGTATTTGATTGCCACAATTACTCGGAGCTTAAAAAGGTAAAACTTGCCGCCATTGAATTTTTTGATTATGCTATTATTTGGTGGGATCAATTGTTGTTATACAGGAGGAGAAATAGAGAGCGTCCAATAGAAACATGGGAGGAGATGAAAACTGTGATGAGGAAATGGTTTGTCCCTAACCATTATTACTGGGGGTTGTATCAGAAGTTACAAAGCCTCACATAAGTTAATCGCAGTGTGGAAGACTATTACAAGGAGATGGAGATCCTCATGATTTGAGCCAACGTGGAAGAGGATAGAGAAGCTACTATGACTAGATTCATAGTTGGCTTGAATCGAGAAATACTAATATTGTGGAGTTGCAGCATTATGTAGAGTTGGAAGATATGGTGCATATGGTTATCAAAGTGAAGAATCAACTCAAGAGGAGGGGCAGCAATGCACGGTAAACCTCTTACTTGGGATCGACATCGAGACCTGATGCCATGAAAGGAAGAAGTTAGTCTCGATAAAGTCAAAGCGAGAAAACCTGAAAACGACCATCCATGGAAGTCAAGGTAAAGCTAATTGGAGGTGTGTTATGATTTTGAAGTAGAAGAACTTGTACATGGTGATTTACTTGTCACAAGGAGAGCCTTGAGTATTGTTGGTTGGATGAACTTAACCAGAAGATACACACAAATTTATGACACTATTACCAAAGGACTATTGTGCAATCCCGGCAATATTATCGAAACATTAATTATATTTCTTTAATTATCTTGATTAAAAATGGTTTCCTAAAAGACTAGATAAATTTCTTTCTAGTTTTTATCCATGATTACGCAAGTGTACAGATCGAACAAGTAATAAAGCAGTTTAAGTCCGGTCTCGATCCATGAGATCTCGAAATTCACGATAACTACCTGACTACTCAAGCTCTATACTATTTGGACCAGATTCATGATTGATATATTCCTAGCAACCTTGAAAATAATGAAAGAATAAAGATATGTAAACTATAACAAAATGAAATAATGCTTAAACTAAAATAAAAGAAATTAAAGAAATAGATCTATCAGTTAGTTTTTAAAGGGAGCATTGAAAATACAAGCATTGTGAAACATCAATTCTGCGAGACTACTATGTAGCTTTTACTTCATGAACTGATTTAGAATCCGTCAAAAGGGAAAGTAATGCCATGTGGACCTCTCGTAATGACATATTTCATCATCTAATCTTCCACTGTTTCTCTCGAATGCGAGGATCGGATAACTACTTTTAATACGAGTTGCCTTGTTATGAGTATTTTCTTTCAATGCTTCATACCTAGAGCATTAATTTGTAAACCTTAGCTCTAAGACATAGGCTAAGCATTGGTTTACACTATCTGCAGTTTCTCATCCTCAAAAATTAGAAACCAGTTCATTCTTTTTCCTTGATTAGTCTTGCTAACACGGGATTGAACTTCTTTGTTCGAATAGAAATGAACTCTGCTCATTTTAATTGATAAGTCATTCAACTCATTCTCGGTTTCAAGTGAGGAAGAAGATTTATCGATTAAATTCTGAGCCATTGAATATAATATTAGAGTTCGCATACCCTTTAGATATTGTTCAAAACTCTGGGGAATGCCTTCTGTGTCACTCGGAGGGGCCTCACGGAAATCGAGCATGAAACAATCCCATTACAGGTATAGGACACTAATATTTGGATCAGATACAAAAATAAACAAAACAAGCTAGTAGATTCAAGTCTGAAGTTCAGTGGACTCTGATAAATTTATGCAGAAAAGATAAATTCTAACAACGACGTAAATTGACAGGCTAGTTTCTAAATTACTTCATTACACTAATGGTAGCTCCTTGATCAAAAGGAACTGTAGATCGAAGCGGGAGTTTGAATTCCAAAAATTTGGTGGACTTGGCTTGAACGAGCTGATAATTTGAAGAAAATAACATTACGCATTGGCTTCTACTTCAACAACAATCATCCAGATCCAGAAATTCAAAAGGAAATAACAATCACTCTAATCTAATCTAAAAATAACAACAAAACAAAAAAAGAAAAAAGAAAATTAAACTACGAGCCTTATTCTGGTGAGACTTCTCTTCTGGCGCGAGCGCTTTCTTTCGGTAACAGGCTGCGTATTTATAGGGTTTTGGAAGTTGGGCCTAACCGATGCACCTTTTTGTGGATTTCAAAATACTTTCATTATTGTTTTGTTGTATCGTGACTCCATTTGTTTGTCGCGACCTTGACTGTCTTCATAACTCTCTTTGCAGTGGCGACTTCAGCATTACCTTATTGAGCTGTTCTGATGTCGCGACTTCAATCATACGTCGCGACTTCATCTTTCTGCATTTTGGACTGTTCTGGTGTTGCGACTTCAATCATACGTCACGACTTCACCTTTCTGCATTGTGATCTCTTTTGAGGTCGCGACCTCAATCATACGTCGTGACTTCGTTTTTCTGTTCGTCTATAGCAGTAGCTTTTATCTGGTTGCGAATTGCCTTTAACACCCCTTAGATCTGATGTCGCGACAGCTGGCT
This sequence comes from Tetrastigma voinierianum, assembly GCA_016808115.1. Lineage (NCBI taxonomy): Eukaryota > Viridiplantae > Streptophyta > Magnoliopsida > Vitales > Vitaceae > Tetrastigma > Tetrastigma voinierianum. The sequence continues at coordinate 100,947 of JAEQBH010000383.1, forward strand.
GATGTCGTGACCTTCATTCCTTGTAATTGGTGTCACGACCGCTGAATGACGTCGCGACTTCACTGTCATGCTTATAAGCTCTTTTGATGTCGTGGAAGCTTTTCTTTTGTTGTGACTTGTCTTCAGCATCTCTTGGATCTGATGTCGCGACCACTGACTGATGTCGTTACCTTCTTTCCTTGCTGCTGATGTCGTGACTCTTAGAAGGCGTCGTGACCTCTATTGTCTGAGTGATGTCGCGGCTGGCGAAGGAGGGCGTCGCGACCTCTATTCAATCGCGGTGATGTCCGCGACTCTGCGGGGCGTCGCGACCGCGATTAAGGCAGATGTCGCATGACTGTTGAATAACTTCGCGGTTGATGTGCGACCAGCGGTGATGTGGCGACATGATACCCTTCTGGCTGATGTCGACCTCACGGCCCGATGTTCGCGACATCTTAGTCGGTGTTTGATGTCTCTCTGTCTGTTACGTATCCGCGACCTCATGTTGATCTCTTTGAAAATCTTTATCGCGACTTCTGTGATTAATCACTTTACCTCCATGTCTCACGCTAAGTTTTTATTCTGTCGCGACCTCGAAGTGGTGTCGGCGACATCATCTACTTCTTCATTATTTCTTGGTAAATCGATTTGGGTTTCATTAGACCTCCTTTTTGACTGAGAGAATTTCATTCTTGTGGCTTTGTAGTCAGCTCCTTGTCGCGACCTCATGGTGGCATCACGACATCGTTTTTCTCCTTTTGGTGTCGCGACATCGCAATGACGTCGTGACATGAACTTCTTCATTTCACTTCTTCTTTTATTCTAGACCAAGTCATATTTTCTCTCAACTCCTTCTTCGAGTCCACGAATTCCTTATTCACTCTTAGTTTCTTCTTAAACGAAATTTGTTGATGTCGTGACTTGGAGTTCTTTGAAGCTGCACTTTAAATCGCAGCTTTAATTCCAGTTTTGATTCCGGTTATCTTTGCGGTGATTTCTTATGATTTTTGCTAAATTTGATTTTTTCTATTGTATTTTCCTGCAAATTAGAATTTGAGTTAATTATTAGTTTCCTGTAGATAATTCATCGTTATTCTAATTATAAACTCAGAAAAATGGATTAAAAATCTAATGAGTTTTTGGACTCATCAAATTCCCCAAACTAAAAATTTTTGCTTGTCCCTGACGAAAAAGATGTTGTCCTCAAACAAATAAGCTTAGAATATTTTTAAGGACATTTTTATGATTTATTCCACATTCTTATTCATTCCACTCTTTCTGATATGGAATTAAGAGATATCACTATTATTTCAAAATTCAGTTTTTATGCAAGTACAAGGCATGGTGTACTTCTATCACAAAATTTCTTGATAAACTAATGTATTTAAACAGTTTATTCAACAAGTCTTGTTACGTATTAGTGAGTCATCGAAAATCCTTTCAACTTCATATTGAATTTAGTTAATATTAAAAATTTTTAGACTTTTCATCAAAGTCCCATGCCTTGTTTTCATATTGATCTCCACTAATGTAGAGTAAATTCCAACCTTCGAATCAATGAGGTCTTTCGGGCTTGTAATGTTGGGCATAGGTAGTGGGTAGATAATGGAAAAATTTAGGTTGTAAATTACAGTTTCCATCTTGTCTCCCTACGTTTGTTGCCTCGACTTTCTTCCTTTTCTTCTTTGTTCTTTTTGAGTTCTCCTTAATCTCATTTGATTCCTCTTTTTGGAATTCTTTTTATGGAATCTCACTTTCCATATGTACTTGATTCGAGCATATTCCTTTGTTCTTTGCTCTCTTTGCCTTTACTTCTCTATGATTTGGAATAGTGCGTGTTTTGTCTTCTTAGGCTTTCTATTACTCTTGAGGAACTTTGGGCTATAACCATACCGAGTTGGCATTAGGATGCTAGGTGTTAAAACACCCCTCTGAGCTTAATTATTCAGGGAAATAGGCCTGAGGCAAAACTTATTCCTTATTTCACTAGCCACCTTCTTTGCTTCTTCAACCTTCTTGTCAAAATCTGGGAATATTATTCCCCCAAACTTGTTTCTTTCTTTATACTAAACTCTATCTGAACTAGAAACTGGATAATTTGGGTTCTTTCCTGCATGTTTATTGCAAGGAAGAAATTCCCGATTTTCAATTGTTGTTGTTGAAGAACTAAGGCTTATTTAGCTCAAATGGGAACTAGAATATGCTTAAGCATATTTTGAGAGTAGGCTTAAAAAGAGCTCAATTGCCAAGGATAGCCTCTTATCATTTCCTGGTAGTTGTTTTTCACCTAGGATTTCGCCTCAATCGATAATCAAACAAGTTCTGGAATTTGTGGATCTAAATCCACGAATTGAGAAGATGTTCCTAATTCCTCTCAAAGTTTCATAAGTTTTATTTGACCAATGTGTATTATTTCTTCAAGACTTGTACTTATTCCTTTGTATACTTACATTATTTTAGCAAGTATTTTTTGTTCTATCAGCACAACCAATTTTTCAATTTTGCAACTAGTGAATTTCCATGAGCAATTAAATGCTCCTAATTCAGGTTTCTTTATTCATCCCTTACTGATTTTTGCACTTATTTGTGTTCAGAATTTATCTCCTAGTCAAACTACTTTAACTAGTTCGGATTATGACATTTCAACATTTTCATTCTTGAACTAAATCCCGATATTATTTTCCCAACCAAATTAATGAAAGTAAAAACACGAAGCTAACTACCGTGAAACGAGCATTTCCTTTTCATAATTTTTCTTGTTTTATTTATGATGCAATGCAACAGGTTGAGAACAACAATCGGGGAAGAGGGAAAAGAAGGATAAATCAATTGGAAGGTCTATTTTTTTCCTTTTGATGGAGGAGTAAAGATGTTTGGGGGATCCAGATCGAGGGTAGCCAAATTAGGATTGAATTTAGGAAATTTCATTTACGTTCTCTTCCTTCTTCTTAGACATTCTCCGCTTTCAGTAATAACTCTTCAAGGATCAATTCATTTGTAGAGATCAATGCTTTTGTCGAGATCATCTTGTCTCGTGCCTAGTGTGTTCGTTGTGCGTTCCATTTCAGTCATGACTTCTAAAAATTTGGAAAGATTGTTGTTAATCAAATCCAAATTTTCAAGCCAGACCTTTCTTCTGTAGGCATCCTTATCATCAAGCTCTTGATCTCTGTCCTTCATCTTCTTTTCAAAATCCTTGAACATTGAAGTGTATAGGAACTTGAATCCCTTGATCTGCTCCTTAGTCTTTGCTTCTTGATCATCCACTGTCGCTATGAGTTTGAGGAGTTAGGAATCGCGATCATCTTGGTTGTTGTAGAATGATTCACGACTTAGTTTAACTTCTTCGAGTAGATCATGATCCTTTCTTCATTTCCTTTTAAATTTCTCCTCTTCTTTGCTCAAGGATCTTTTATCTGCTCCTCCTTCGCTCATCTCTTCTTCCCATTGTTGATATCTTCTTTTTATCTCGACTTGAATACTTCTTTCTTTTGTTCGTCACCATCTTCCCCGTGTTGATCCCTTCTCTTGATTCTTTTCACCAAACCTCTTCCTGACTTTTCTTTGGAGGTTCCATTTCTCTTCTCTTTTCTTCCATGCTCTTCTGAATTAGGCCGAGCATTTATATTGTTGATTACGCACTGGGCTCCCTTGAGCTTTCAGGGTTCTGAAACCTCTTGTTCATGTATTGGGGAGAGAGGCGACCGGTGGGGTCGAGAAATCCCTATTGGAGGGCTTCTATCTTCTTGTTCTCTACCTTTGGGAACATAAAGTATTCCTTCTTGACGTGCTTCTTGATTTTCTTCTTCTGGACACATACCATCATGAGGTGTCTTCTTCTGTAATTGCATTTTCATCTTACATCCACGGAATGTTGTTTTCTCTTAGGACCCGCTTTTTCTTTTGATTCTTTGGTTGCACTTAGCACTCCGTCGGGGCAATTGGTAGACTTGGGACACTCTTCTTCTTCTTCCCAGGTTCCTTCACACCGGCCACAATACATAACCTTGTGATGGTTCTTTGGATGAGATCGAGCCGGTTAATACCATCATGATACCTCATTATAGAATTTTGATAAACCCCAATCCGACATCGATCTCTTGTATCCGCCGGTATGGCATGAGAAGGATTGCCTCTTGTTCTCTTGCGTACCAAAAGCGTGCTTAGCGAGGACGAGAATAGAGGCTAAGAAGTAGAACCACACCTTTGCCTCTTCTGTCAGATCTCCCCTGCTCAGGGTCTTTTGTTCTCCTTGCTTTCTTCACTTGCCCTTTCTGAGTACGTTAATTTTCTAGCGATTTCTCACGGTTAGGGTTGTCATCTGACTTCTTGAATTTTGATCCATTTTACATCCTTCCATCCCATACATCTCATTAATAGTCTTAGCTCCATAAGGCACCAGGACTCACCGACATAAGCGGGTTCTCTTTCCTTCAGCCGAGATTGGAGTAAAATTCTCAGTTAATTTCTTGCATACCCGATTTTGATGTTTACGGGGAATTCTCCCCACACTCTACGCTCTATTAATTCCTTGAGCAATTGAGATAAAGTTGGCTAAAACCTCTTTCTCCACCAAATCCTTTCGGCATAGTGCTTTCAGACCAGGAGAAAGCTTCCTCTGAGACGAACTCGTCTTCTTCTTCTTCTTGTTGCGTTTCTTTCACTTTCTCCTCATTTCTTTGTCAGCTGGTTGAACTTAAGTTTGTTCAGATGCTTTGTTCTCCCTTCCCGGGTTCGAGATGAACTTCCCCTTGATACGCATATATTCCTCCATGATTACATTTCCGGATTTGGGATGAGAGTTGAAGGTTCGGCCATTTAGAGAAATTGGAAGGTTTTTAGGAAGAGTTCGGGTTTAGGGTTTGCAAGAGTAGAACGAGGAGAATATATAGGCGAGTTGTATTTGCTTCAAGGGAAGAGATGATAGTGGAGGGAAGTTCTCAACAGTTGCAATTCAATTATTATTGTGGGCTCTTTATTGCTTCATTTATTTGCGCTTGTCGCGACTTCAATTTCAGGCTTCAATTGTGTACTGTCATTAAATTTAGGGCAAAATTAAAAGCTGCCCAGCTGGCAAACCTTTTTCTCTGATGTCGCGACTTGTCATTGGTTGTCGACATAAATAAACTGTGGGGGACAAGTTATCATCAGGCTGCGACATCAGGTATTTGATGAAATAATTGAGTTGTCGCGACCTTCACCACTCTTTTGAGGAATGGTTCTGATTCCACGACCTTGCGATTCGCATCCCGACCTCAATTTATGTCGTGACCTCGGTTGATAACCGGCGACACTGGCTTTGGTTGTGACCTGTCTGTCCTTCCTTGGTACTGGCTTAAGTTGCGCGACCTCGGCCACGTGCGACCTAATCGCGCGCCGCAATTTGTGATCAGGACATCTTTTCACTTCTTATTAGTACACTCTTAGCATCAATTTAATCATTCCCACCGCGACAGGTGAAATGTATTCTCTTGGAGATTTTCCTGAAATTTATGTAGGGAGAAAAGTACTCCACTTTTCCATTTGTTCTTTCTGTGAAATGTGAGTAGTTCTGAGTTTGTTCCTTCTCACCTGATCAAGTTGATTCTGCATCGGCATACTGCAATAATTTCAGAAAGGATTAAATTCATTTAGTACTAACCCAGCGATTTCTAACAAAATCATGACTAGAGAAGCTAAAAAATAAGTTTAAAAATCGTAATAAAAAAATTCAAAGTCAGTTTAAAGAAACTAAAAAAAATCAATATGGAGTTTGCCTCCCATGAGGCACTCGTTTTTAGTCTTTCATTTGGACTAACATTTTGAGCTTTCTCTTTCTCAATTCACCGGTGGAGTTCTTCCTTTTCTTTCTGTTGAGATAGTGTTTGATCTTTGCCATTAACTTTGAATTCTTCTGACATCAGGTCCTTGAGTATTCTTGCTTGAAGATAGTACTTGACACCCTTTGTATATGGTCCGCTCCACGCTGATTTCCAGCTTCCACAGGAAATAATCTTAATATGGAATTAAGCAATGGCTTGATTCCTATCTTTGAACTCTTTCCTGAATCCTTTGATCATGCCATTTCTTTGTTTTGTCCTTGTATATTCTAGCATTGTCGCGACTGTTTCTCGGCTCTTCAGAGTTCATTCGAGTTGGAAAGTCTCTCTTCCTTTCAATTTTGAAATCGAAGTTCATTTGTTTGATGGCCCCACATGGCTTTGTATTCCAGTTCAAGAGAGGAGATGACATGGTTTTCCAAGACAGAATGCAATGCGGGGACATTCCAATTGGAGTTTAAGCAGTCCTGTGATGCATCGTGACTTGAACCCGATCTTTCACGCTGGGAACTCATTGTCTGCAATTTTCTTTATTTCTACATTAGAAATTCATTGCCCATTTGTTTGAGGATGATAAAGCCAAGCTCATAATGTGTTTGATATGTCATTCATGAGTTTGTCAAACACCTTATTTGCAAAATGGCTCCATCCCAGCAAAATTATGGTTACGGGTGTCCCCAATGCGCTAGAATGTTTCTTTGTAGGAACCCACAAGCCCCGTATTAGCATCATTCTTAGGACAAGGTGATGCTTCTACCATTTGATACATAATCCATAGCTAGGGTATGTATATATTTCCAAATATGGCTGGAAAAGGCCACATCAAAATCCATTCCCCATATATCGGCTTGTTGCACCACCGAAGGATACCTTCACGGGGGCATCTAAATGCCTTTGCGTATTTCCCATTCTTTGGCATTGATCACACAATTTACCCATTCAAAAGCAGATCCTTAAAATTAGGCGTTAAAATCTGGCCCGAGAAGAATTTTTGTAAGTTTGTTTTTGTCTCTATGAAGTGTCTACATAAGATGATGCATGACATTCTTGTAAAATCTTGCCTTGCTCACTTTGGTACACATCTCATATAATGGATGACTCCTCTTTTAAACAAATATGGATCATCGAGATGTATTATCTGTCGATCCTTAACTTTTTCTTTGCTGGTAGCTAAGTTACGGTGGCATGTTCTGAGAGCTAAGAAATTTACAATATCACGCATACGGGGTAATTGGGTGTAGTGAAATAAGCTCATTGGAAAATTTTCTGCTATTTTCTCTTCTTTTTCTTGTACGGTCGGTTCCTCTACTCTTGACAAGTGATCAATATCACATTGTCCTTGCCCTTCTTATCTTTAATTTCAATCAAATTCTATGACAATAATACCCACATGATCAATCTTGGCATTTTACTTCCTTCTTTGCCATTATAAATATTTAATTCTTCACGTGATCAGGTGGTAATATGTATTTTTATGGGACCCAAAATATATGGCTGAATTTTCATACAAACATATTGACATCTCCTTTTCAGTAGTAGAGTAGTTTTCTTGTGCTTCATTGAAGGTTTTACTAGCATAGAGATGGCCTTAAACACTTTCCTCTTTGCATCCCAATCTGACTCCCATTGCGAAAATCAACATCACACACATGATCTCAAATTCTACGTTCCAATCGGTTTTGCCATTATAAAGACTTCCACTAGATACGTTTGATTTCTTCAAATGCTTTCTAGCGAGATTCATCAAAGAAATAAAACTTACTATCTTTCTCGACCAATCATGAGTGGTCTGGCAATTTTGAGAAATCTACGATAAATCTTCTATAAAATCCGGCATGTCCTAAGAAACACGTTCCTTGAAACGTAGTGGGTGGCATTAAGTCTTATAGGTGAAACTTTTTTGCGAGTACCTTTGACCACCTTGCGAAACCATGTGCCCCAGAGACAATCCTTACGTAACCATGAATGACATTTTCCCAATCTGAGCTAGATTTTGTCTTTGCACCTTTGAAATCTTGTCCCGGGTTATGCGGGGCATTGTTCAAAGCTGGATCCTTGCTGTAAAATCATCCATGAAGATCTCATAACTTCTTACGCTTCGTCGAGAGAAAATATAGGCATCATGCATCTTTGGAAGGTACCGGGAGTACACGATCTAAATGGCATTCTTAAGCAAAGTACGAATGGCATGTAAAAGTGGTTTCTCTTTGATCTTGGTCTGATAGCTATTTGGTTATATCCGGAGAGTAATATCGAAAACAAAATGAGGTGTCACGCCAACCTATCCGGCATTTGATCGATGAAAGGTAGGGAAAATGATCCTTTAAGTTTCGATATTCAATTTTACGTAGTAAATCCTGAGCCTTCATCTGTCTGATTCTTGTGAAGCTTACGGTCATGTCTTCCTTTCATCCTATTCAATCGGTGTTCTTCTCTTCTTTCTTTTCGAGACTCTTCTTTCTGCCTCAGTCTCTTCGTTTTCTATCTGTCTTTACATTTGCTACTCAAATCCTTCCCACTTCTCAGTTGAATTTCCATACAGTCTTTAGGGTTCTTCTAGGTATCAGGGAATGTTTCCTTGTTACGATTGGGCATATTCGGGGCCCAGAATTGCCCTACTTGTGTCTCTCTAGATTTTCGTTGAAGCTTCTGCATTCTTTTGGCTATCTGGGTATCGGGCGTGAAAGTTTCAAATCGAATGGTTGTGTTCATGGAATTATAGTAGCTCTTGTTATCCCCGTGAGCTGCGGCATCGATCTCAGATGGTTGGGTTATCCTTTGACCTGGTATTCATTTGCGCCCTCACCTCCTTCTTCTTTAACTCTTCAGGACCTTGGTGGGTTCTTGATATCCTTGTTGAGGATGTATCCACGCCTTGGGCCATGTAATGCCCCTCCACCCGTATGAAATTCTCATCGTTCCTGATCTTTGGATGGTAGTGTAGCCAAGAGCGAGTTAGGATTTGGCTTGAAATGATAACTTCTATAGTTCACGTGCTTAGCCTCTTGACACCATGGGACAACTATTACGTAACCTCCTTCGACCTTCTTCTCATCAATTCTCTTTCTCGCTTCTATTTCATAGGCGGTGTGTATCTTCTCTCTTGTTTGTCCATCACATGCATTATAGCATCGACTTAGCTTCCATAAATTTGTCATCTTGCTCAGCTCCATGACCCCTTTTCCTCTGCTAATACCTCTTGAAAACTCGGATGGAGCTTTCATATTGCATTTGCTGAAGTCTATCCGGATCTCTTGCCTCTTGAATTTTTTCCTTGAATGCTCCACGGCATGAAGCATCGATAATACCCTTGGATGTATCATTGAGGCATGATACACTCTATCAAATCACAGGTCTTCAAGTCTATTCCATGCATTGGAGGCACCTCTTGGCCAATCTTTTGAATCTTTCCCGAGCTACATCTGGGCTCTCATCTTCCCTTGTTGGAATACAATTATCTCTCTTACGTCTCTACGAAGTGAGAGATGGAGGAAAAAAAATACACTTTAAATGGCTTCTACCAACTCTTCCCAAGTATCAAACAGTCCATATGGTAATGATTCATACCATGTAGGCTGCTATATCTCTGAAAGAAAATGGGAAGAGATGTAGTTTACTATCACCTACAGTCTCACAGTTGACTGTATATTAGCCATCTGAATCTTCGGTGCTCATTTGGATCTTGATTAGGATGACCCGATCAGTAAATAACTTAACCATTGTAATTAAAGTGAGCTTTAGTTCAAAATTGTTTTGCATCCCACTTGTGAAGCTGTTTGATTGCAAAATACTCTTCTTGAATAATAGTCCTCAGAGAAATCCTCCATTGTCGATAATGGGAGTCTTAAAACTGTATCCCTCTGTTCCTCTGTTGATCGCTAGCCTCTCTTACTTGCCGCGCTGCGTTTCACGCTCTTTTTGTCTTTCTTAAGCTCTTGAGCGTTCTCCAATTCGGTGTTTCTTTGGAATCGGGTCAGTTCACCATTTCCTATACATTCAGGTTTTTCCTAAAATAAAAGAATACTCATTAATAGAGTTAGTCAATTGACAAATATTTTAAACATGGCTTGTTAAAAATTGGTATTTAATGTAGTCAACGTTTGAAAAGCTATTTTGTTATTTTCTTAAAATGCCAAGTAGTATTTCCTTCTTTTCGTCGAGGAATATTGATCCTAATTAATTCTTTCGATCCTAGGCAGCGGCGCGAAAACTTGTTGGTTGGATGAACTTAACCAGAAGACATACACAAATTTATGACACTATTACCAAAGGACTATTGTCTAATCCCCAGCAATAATGCCATGAAACTTGATAATTATATTTCTTTGCAATTATCTCTTGATTAAAATGGTTTCACCAAGACTAGATAAATTTCTTTACGGTTTTTTTTATCCATGATTACGCAGAATGTACGGTCGAACAAGTAATAAAGTGGATTTAAGTCGGATATCGATCCCGCGAGATCTCAGGAATTCCTGACCAACTACCCATTCCTCGAGCTCTATACTATTTGGACTATGATTCGCAATTGATATATTCCTAGCAACCTTGAAAATAATGAAAGAATAAGATATATAAACTATAACAAAATGAAATAATGCTTAAACTAAAATAAAAAGAAATTAAAGAAATAGATCTATCGATTAGTTTTAAGGGAGCATTGAAAATACATTGTTGTGAAACTATCGATTCCATCGAGACTACTATGTAGCTTTACTTCATGAACTGGTTAGAGAATCCGTCAAAGGGAGAAGGTAATGCCATGTGGATCTCTCATATGTATATTTTCAATCATCTAATCTTCCTTGTTTCTCTGAATCACGAGGATTAGATAACTACTTTAATCGAGTTGCCTGTATTTATGGAGTATTTTCTTTTGATCGCCGTACAGGCATTAGACTTGTAAACCTTAGCTCCTAAGACATAGGCTAAGCATTGGTTTACACTATCTTTGAGATTTCTCATCCTCTCAAAATTGGGATTCATTCTTTCCTTGATTAGATCCTTGCTAACACGGGATTGAACTTACTGTTCGAATCGAGGCGAACTCTCTGCTCATTTTAATTGATAAGTCATTCAACTCATTCTCGGTTTCAAGTGAGAAAGAAGATTTATCGATTAAATTTCTGAGCCCCATTAGATACCAGTAGGTTAGCATACCCTTTAGATATTGTTCAAAACTCGGGAATGCATATACGTGTCACTTTCGGGGCCTCCACGGAAATAGGAGCATGAAACAATCCTATTACAGGTATAGGACACTAATATTTGGATCAGAATACAACAATAAACAAAACTTGGCTAGTAGATTCAGAATTAAAAGTTCGGTGGACTCGATAAATTTACCGCGAAAGATAAATTCCTAACATGACGTAAATTCAACAGTTTGGGTTTCTAAATTACTTCATTACAGCAATGGTAGCTCCTTGATCAAAAGAACTATTGTAGATCGAAACTGGAAGTTTTGAATTCCAAATTTGTTTGGACTTCAAGCGAACTGAAACTGATAATTTGGAAGAAAATAACATTACGCGTCGAGGCTTCTACTTGAAGTAACAATCATCCGGATCGAGAGAATTCAAAGAAATAACAATCTACTCTAATCTAATCTAAAATAACAGCAAAGCGAAAAAGAAAGAAAAAGAAATTTAAACTACACGAGCCTTTGGCTGCAGGACTTCTCTTTACGGCGCGAGAGGCTGCTTTCTTTTCGATGCTTGACTCGCGATAATTTATAGGGTTTGGAAGTTGGGCCTAACCGATGCACGCTTTTTGTTGATTTCAAAATAAGCGGCCCATTGTTTGTTCGTATCCACGACTCCATTTGTTTGTCGCGACCTTGACTTGATCGCCATGACCTCTTTCGCGTCGCGACTTCAACGTTACGCTTATTGAGGCTGTGCGATGTCGCGACTTGATTATCGTCGACTTCCATCTTTACGCATTTTTGGACGTTCGGTGTGCGACTTGAAATCATGCATTACTTTTTTGTGACTTCACCTTTCACGCATTGTGATCGCGAGGTTGCGACCTCGATCATGCGTCAGCGACCGTTTTACGTTGCGTCTATAGCAGAAGCTTTTATTTGGTTGCGACTTACCTTTAACACCCCTTGGATCTGATGTCGCGACAGCTGGCTGATGTCGTGACCTTCATTCCTTGTAATTGGTGTCGCGACCGCTGAATGACGTCACGACTTCACTGTCATGCTTATAAGCTCTTTTGATGTCGTGGAAGCTTTTCTTTTGTCGTGACTTGTCTTGACATCTCTTGGATACGATGTGCGACCAGCATTACCGATATCGTTACCTTCTTTCGCTAGCTGGCGATGTCGCGACTCACAGGGCGTCGCGACCTCTATTAATCGCGATTGATGTAAAAGCTGGCGGAATCGCAGCCTCTATTCAATGCGCGGCGATGTCGCGACTGCGAAGGGCGTCGCGACCATGATTGCCAGGAGCGGATGTCACGACTACTGAATTACTTGCGGTTGATGTTGCGATAACCAATGGCCCCGTGCCAGCGACATGATACCTTGCAGCTGATGTCGTGACCTTTGACTGATGTTGCAACATCTTCTGAGTTAGTGTTTGATGTCTCTATCTGTTCTGATTATCGCGACCTCCATGTTTAGTCTCTTTGAAAATCTTTTGTCGCAACTTCTATTCAGTGTCACTACCTCCATGTCTACTGCTAAGTTTTTATTTATGTCGCAACCTGTCAGTGGTGTAGGCGACGTCAATATCTCCTTCTTCATTATTTCTTGATCGTCGATTTGGAGTTCTGATACCGACCTCCTTTTACTTGAGAGAATTTGTTCTTATGGCTTTGTAGTCGACTCCTTGTCGCGACCTCATTGTGGCATCCACGACATCATTTTCTCCTTTTGGTGTCGCGACATGCAATGGCGTCGCGACATAGAACTCTTCATTTACTTCTTTTATTCTAGACCAAGTCATATTTGTCTCAACTCCTTCTTAGTCACGACTTCTTATTCACTCTTCCGTTTCTTCTTAAAAAGCCAAATTTGTTGATGTCGTGACTTGGAATTCTTTGAAGCGCACTTTACGTCGCAACTTTGTTCGATTTTGATTTGATTATCTTTGCGGTGGTTTCTTATGATTTTTGCTAAAAATTTGATTTTTAACATTTTCCTGCAGATTTAGAATTTGAGTTAATTATCAGTTTCCTGTAGATAATTCATCATTATTCTCATTATAAACTCAGAAAAATGGATTAAAAATCTAATGAGTTTTTGGACTCATCAAGTATACAGCCTAAGGATGATGGAAATGAGGAGCAACGTGAGCATATTTTTCACATAAGAGGCCACATGAAGGGTAAGGTATGTACTCTGATCATTGATAGTGGGAGTTGTACTAATGTTGTTAGTTCTTTGATGGTGGAGAAATTGAATCTACATACCTTGAAGCATCCTAAACCATACAAACAATGTCTAAATGATTGTGGAGAAGTGAAGGTAAACAAACAAGTTCGAATTCCTTTTTCTATTGGCAAGTATGAGGATGAGGTCCTTTATGATGTGGCACCAATACATGCTGGTCATATTTTGCTTGGTCTACCATGGAAATTTGATAGGAGGGTGATGCATGACGGTTACAAAAATCGTTATTCTTTTGTAATGAACAAGAGAAAATTTGTATTAGCCCATCTCAAACCATTGCAAGCTTATGAAGATCAAATACGAATTGCAAGAGAGTGCAAAATGAGAGAGAAAAAAGTGAAAAAGAGAAAAGTGAGGAAAAAGTAGAGGATGAAGGGAAAAAAGGAGAGAAGAGTGAAAAAAAATGGGAGAGAGCAGTGTGATAAAAGGAAAGGTTAGTGGGAAAAAAAGAGTGAATAATGGGCAATAAGGAGAGAAAAATAAAAGATTGAGTGCATTTGCTGAAAAACATGCGGTTAAGAGTGTGATGATGGCAAGGCAACAACTATTTGTACTTCTGTACAAGGATATTTATTTCTCTACTAACGACCTTCGCCCATATTTTCCTAGTGATGTTGTGTCTTTATTGCAGGACTTTGATGATTTATTTCGCGAAGAAATTCCCCATGGATTCCCTTCTTTAATAGGAATTGAGCACCAAATAGACTTCATACTAGGTGCTTCCATACCAAATCAACCTGCTTATAGAGCCAATCCCAAGGAAACAAAGGACATACAAAGGCAAGTGGATGAGTTGTTACAAAATGGATTTGTAAGGGAAAGCCTAGGCTCATGTTCGTTTCCTATCATTTTAGTCCCAAAGAAAGATGGAACATAGTGCATGTGTGTGGATTGTTGAGCTATTAACAAGATAACAGTAAAGTATAGACATCCTATCCCCAGACTAGATGATATACTTGATGAATTGCATGGGTCTCAATTGTTTTCTAAAATTGATTTAAAGAATGGCTATTATCAAATTCATATGAAAGAAGGATATGAATGGAAAACTGGATTTAAAACTAAATATGGATTGTATGAGTGGTTAGTAATGCCTTTTGGCTTAACTAATGCACCTAGTACATTCATGAGGTTAATGAATTATGTGTTACGTGCTTTCATTGGAAAATTTGTGGTAGTTTACTTTGATGATATTTTAGTTTATGAAAAAAACTTGGATGAACATGTGAAACAATTGCATGTTGTTCTTAGTGTGTTGAGAGAGCACCAATTGTATGCTAATATTAAGAAGTGCATGTTTTGTATGGAATCTGTTGTTGTAAGTGCACAAGGTATTAGTGTTGATGAAGAAAAGGTAAGAGCAATAAGAGACTAGCCTACACCAAAAAATGTGAATGAGGTGAGAAGTTTCCATGGTTTAGCAAGTTTTTATCGAAGGTTTGTTAAGGGTTTTAGTTCTATTGCTGCACCTTTGAATGAACTTTTTAAAAAGAATGTTGTTTTTAAGTGGAATGATGTGCATGATTATTCAAAACTTTGAAAGATATGTTAACTAATGCATCGTTGTTATGTTTTCCTAACTTTGATAAAGCTTTTGAGATAAAATGTGATGCATTTGGAACCGGAATAGGAGTTGTTTTGATGTAGGATTATAAACCAATCGCTTATTTTAGTGAAAAGCTAAGTGGGGTAGTATTGAATTATCCCACCTACGACAAGGAGCTTTATGCAATTATGATAAATCTTCAAACCTGGTAATATTATCTATGGCCAAGGGAATTCATCATTCATTTTGATCATGAGAGCTTGAAGTTCTTGAAGACCTAAGGGAAGCTTAATAAAAGACATGCTAAGTGGTTAGAGTTCATAGATTTGTTTCCTTATGTAATTAAATACAAGCAAGGAAAGGAAAATGTAGTGGCTAATACGTTGTCTAGAAGGTACACTTTGCCTACTTCAATGCATACTAAATTGCTTGGGTTTGAATTTCTTAAGAATTTGTATGCCAATAATTATGATTTTTGCAAAGTGTGGAATACATGTGATAAACGTACATTTGGTGACTTTGATAGGGATGAGGGATTTCTATTTAAGAGAGATAAACTATGTGTGCCTATTTGTTCTATTCGTGAGTTGCTGGTTAAGGAAAGTCATGGAGGTGGTTTAATGGGACACTTTGGTGTTCATAAGACTTTAGGGATATTAAATGAGCATTTTTATTAGCCTAACATGAAAGATGATGTGCAGTTTGCGTGTGCTAAGTGCATTACATGTAGGCAAGCAAAGTCTAAAGTTAAACCTCTTGGCTTGTATACTCCTTTACTTGTGCCTGAACAACCTTGGACTAATATATCTATGGACTTTGTTTTAGGACTACTAAAGTCTCAAAATGGTATGGACAACATCTTTGTTGTTGTTGATAAGTTTAGCAAAATGACTTATTTCATTACATGTTCTAAAACTAATGATGCAACACATATTGCTGATTTGTTCTTTAAAGAAGTAGTTCGTTTGCATGGATTTCCTAGGACAATTGTTAGTGATAGAGATGTTAAGTTTCTAAGTCATTTTTGACATACTTTATGGAATAAATTAGGAACAAAATTGTTGTTTTCTACTGTTGCACATCCCCAAACGGATGGTCAAATTGAAGTAGTTAATAGAACACTCACAACCTTATTGCGTGCTATTATTCAAAAGAATTTAAGGCAATGGGAGAAGTGTTTGCCACATATTGAGTTTGCATATAATAGGACTTTTCATGCTACTTCTTATTTTCTCCTTTTGAAGTTGTGTATGGCTTTAATCCGCTAACACTTATGGACATTTTACCTTTCCCTACTAATGAGCATGCTAATCTTGATGGTAAGGAAAAGACAGATTTTGCTAAGGAGTTACACGCTAGAGTTTGGTCCAATATTGAAAGGAAAAATGAACAATATGCTAAGTAGGCCAACAAGGGGAGTTTGAAGGTTGTCTTCCAACCTGGAGATTGGGTATGGGTGCACATGTGAAAGGATAGGTTCCTTACACAAAGGAAATTAAAACTATAGCCTAGAGGAGATGGACCTTTCCAAGTCTTGGAGCAAATCAATGATAAGGCCTACAAGCTAGATTTGCTAAGCAAATATGGTAATATTAGTGCAACTTTTAATGTTGTTGATTTATCTTTTTTTGATGTAGGTGATTCGAGGACGAATCCTTTCGAGGAGGGGGGAATAATAGAGATCGAGGTGTGGACCAAGCTGATCTAGTTGATGAGACCAAATATTCACAAAATCCTTTACAAGGAATTGGAGGTCCAATGACTCAGGTGAGGACAAAAAGAATGAAGGAAGATTTACAAGGCTTGATCTTGTAAGTGCAAGACAAAGAGGCTGCATTAGAAGATTCCAAGACAAAATTTGAAGGTTCCATAGCTTCACAAAGCATGATTACCTATTTTGTTGTGGAAGGGATAGATTCAGAAGACCCAAATGAGGGCATGAGTTAATTAGGAATTTATTTTTATTAGTTTTGGGGCCTTTTCTGGATGTTATTTAATTATGGTTTCCTTTTTAGTTGTTTTTTTAATGATTTATTTTAGGCCATTTTCATTGTAACGCCCCAAAAACACCTTAGAATTTTTATAATAAATTTATTATATGTTTCAGGTATGAATTGAGCCAAACTTGGGTTTTTTTTCAGGAAAACTGATAAATTTTGAAATGTGAAATGAATAGGTGAGCATATGACTAAATGTTATATGCTAAAATGAGAAATTTATTGAACTTGGAAATAAACCCAAGTGTAAAAAGGGCAAATTTGGAATTTGAAAAAAATGAGGACCTAAGGGTCATTTAAGACTTAGTTGTATGTCTAAGTGTGATTATTGAGATTTGAAGTGTAAATAAAATGAAATGTGGGCTATATACTACATTGGGAGAACTTAACCCAAAAATGGGTTTTGGTGAGCCAAACATGGCCTAGAGGGAATTTTGACTTAAGACTACATTTGGTCTTAGAATGCCCATTTGGGAAAAAAATGTATTTGAGAGAGAGTGAGAGAAGAAAGTTAGGGTTTTGGGAAGAAGTGAGATTTGGTGCAAAAATCCAACCCATTTGTTCAAGATCTTGTAAGAAGAAGAAAGGAGAAAGCTAGAGCGAAGAGTACCCGAGTGATTTATGGTAAGAGACAGAGCCCTAAAATTTCTTTGACTGATGTTTGGGTTGGAAAAACCTAATCCATCCATGGGTTTTTGCTTATGGTTGGTTAGGATGATATTAGGATGTTATTGAGAGTGATTCCCATGTTTTGTTTTGCGATTTTGGGGTGATTTTGGAGAAAAATCGCAAAGATGCAAAAAGTGGAAAATCTGGGCATTATCGGGCTCCTATGTTGCAATGTAGGGAACCCATGTCGCAGCATAGACCTACGCCAAGGCGTGGGATACCTTCTTCTTGGCCCGAGGAATTTGAGAATGGAAAAATGGCACCCCTCGAGTACGCATACTTGATTGTAGCAACTGCTATCACCGCGGCTTAGCTCTTATTCCTGATGAGCAATTTTGGATTGTTGTTCCAAAAGTCTAGTATTCGTACACCGATAGTTTAAGGACCCTAATAAATGATTAATGGGGGTTCAAGCAAGGATAAAACTAAATGAAAAATGTACCGTACCTCGCCGCCTCGGCGAAGCTTCACTTCGCGTTGGCGAGATTCGTTAAGTGTGATAATTGTTTACCCACTAAAAGTGGTGTATTTATGTTTGACTAGGGGCTAGTGAAGATCACCTAACCTAGGACCGAGATCGAAGAAAGAAATGAGGCCCAGGCAACGGTTGGTTCTTGGACCTCTATTTCGATTCAAGTATTGTTAGTTCTTTGTTCACCGAAATTATATTCATATTTCAAGTGTTTAGTAATTACTAAATAAACCTGAAATGAGTATATGGAATGAGTATATCTTTGAAATGATATTACGAAAGTGCATATGGATTTGAAAATGTGATATTTGAAATGTTTGACAATTAATTGCATGTGAGTGATTAATCGAATTGTAAGCAGGTGGTCAATTCTTGACATCTTGAATTGAATCGATATACCGAATGACTAACATGGCGGGATGCACCAATCGGCATCCGTCATGAAGGCAAACCGAAATTGTTAAAATGTCCCACTTGGCGGGATGCACCAATCGGCATCCGTCATGATGGCGTATGACATTTTTAAATTACCACATGGCGGGGTGCACCAATTGGCATCGTCATAATGGGAGACCGAAATTGTTAAATGTGTAAGCACATTACCGAATGATAAAAAGGACGGGATTCACCGAATGGAATCCTTCATGAATGTGAATTGTATAGACAAAGTGAAATAACAAACTTTGATGAGTGAAAACGAAACTAAATACGTCCTTAAGAGTATATGTTTGAATCTCATGATTTGAGTTAAATAATTTGTTGCATGTGAAAATGCATATTTTGATATGATCAATGATTTGTAAAGTGAAAGCATGTGAAAATGAATAAGCAAGAGTATAGTTTGATATAAAAGGCATGGTTATATAATAAATGCATGTCATGTTAGAATTGAAAAGCTTGGAATAGAACTATATAGAACCACTAAGCATAGAAAATGCTTAGTGTATGGTCCCTATCTATGCACGAGGTTTCGAGTAAACAGGAAAAATGCAAGATCAGAAATACGAATCATAGAAAGTTGCGAGTATAAGTATATACCCCGTCATATGCATACCATTCTTTTTGAACGTGTGACATTTTGTAAACAAAAGAGTTAATATCTGAACTATTGTTTTGTATATCATTTTGTAAAGGCATGATACGCCATTTTGTAAACGTATTGTGTAAAAGTAAATGTTTATGGGCCTACCATTTGAAACAACTTTCGTGTAATTGAAAACTCTAAAATGAAATGACATAAATAAAATGTTTTGATAAAGATAAAATCAAGAAAGCGGTCGGAGTAAACTAGGCTTTATTGGATCCACCATTCGGTAATGCAGTCTGAGGATTCGAATTCGCATTTGTAACACCCCAAAATATACCCTAGCAGTTTTCGACATGTTTAGGGTATTTTGTAAGCATAATTTGAATGTTTCATGAGTTAAATGCGAAATAGGTAAACGAGAGACCCAGAAATTTACAAGACTTAAGGACAAAATTGTAATTTGTCCAAAAAGGGGCTTAAAAGTCATAATTTGAAAAGACTATGGGCCAAAGAAGAAATAATAGGAATTGTTGTGTAATTCCTAGAAGATTAGAGGCCAAATACAATAAAAGAAATTGAAATACAAATGGCGAGAGTTGGAGGACCAAAAAGCAAATAAAGAAACTTAACCCAAAAATGAGTTTTTTTATAGCCAAACAAGGCCTAAGGGATATTTTGATTTAAAGACCAAAATTTGGTCTCATGTTTAGAGGAGGAACAAACCGTATGGGAGAAGAGAATGGGAGAAGAAGAAGAAGAGGAAGAGGAAGAGAAGAAAGAAGTTGAGCGAGGCCCTGACAAGGTATGAAACTAACCTTGATCATGGGGTGCGATTACATGGAATTTTAAGGCTTTGTATGATTAATAAGCTTGTCTCCAAATCTAGGGTTTGATAGAATTGCATCCTAACCTTAGATTTCTTGAAATTAAGGTTGGTAAAACCCACAAGGAACAAGATAAGTATGGAATCCCCCTTTTAGGTTGGATTCATGGTTAAATTGTATGTAATGGAGTTATGGTTTAGAACAAACCCTAACAAATCTCTATGTTTGGATCATGTATGGGTTGTGACCCATATTAGAATTGTTTTGGAAGGATTTCATGATACGTTTTTGAAATAAGATAAGTATTGAAAGAGGAATTGAGTAGAAAAGAGGTTACAAGAGAAATATGGAATGGTTTTGATGTGTGTTGGAAGTATAGAGTTGGTTTGGGATGGAAAAATATGGAAAAATGGGAGAAAACACACATTCTGGGCATTTTCGGGTGACATGTACCGGTACACCCTGAACATGGACCGGTACACCTTGAACATGGACCGGTACATGTTAGGTTCTGGGTCATTTGGACGACATGTGCAGGTCTGAGAGTCGAGAGTGTCTCTGGGTACATGTGATGCTCTGTTTCCTATTTCGACCAGTTTTCGTATTTTAGCCATAACTTGCTCATTTCTTATCCGATTTGCATGATTCAAGTGGCTAATTAAAATAGACTTCAAGGAAAACCAAAAATATAGAAATAGATACCTTCTAATTCTGACTCTAAGTGGCCCAAATATTCACTCAAAGTAGGGCCATGTGAGACGATTCACGCATCGGTTTGATCATAAGTAGTCGAGTTGTTTAGGACGTATCTTGAGTTTCGATTAACTCCGATTTAGGTGATTCCGAGTTGGAGGAGAACCCTTAGCACCTTATATTTAAAAAGTACAAAGAACCAGTGTCAAATATGGAGAAGAGCTACTGGAAAATGAATATTATAATGTTCCTCGGGTAAGGGTGGTAAATCGACTAGTTGGCATGAAAATGCCATAACTTGAGTTTGGATGATCTGATTGGAATGATTCCAATTTCTAAAGTAAAGTTGATTCATCGAGATTAAGAATACATGAATTGATGTGTGGATAGGCATCATACAGTACAAAGTATACGGGAAATGCCATATGGAATAGGCATGAAACCTAAATATGATATGAAACCTGAAAATGAAGTGAAACATGAATATGAACATGAAAAGCAATATGTCATGAACACAGAAGGTAATAAAGATAGGTTATGAGTTACGAAGACATAGGATCATATGACTACCTAGGGCTAGAAAAATGAATGAGTGGGCGTCCACGGTGAATAGCAGCGCTCACATTTGGTGCTACGACACTCTTGTTGGTGCTACGACACTCCTGCTGCGTGGTTAGCCACCTTTTGATTGGTGCTCCGGCACTCCTGCTGGTGCTATGACACTCCTGTTGCGTGGGCAGGCACATCCTGATCGGTGCTCACGCTTCCTGGCAGTCTTCTGACACTCCCATTAGCGTGGGCGGGCCGTCACATGCGGTGCTGACACCCGATCTTGTATTATACCTTCACGGTACTTGTTGTGCTATGCGTCCTACTCATTTCTTGTAGTTGGTCTAGGTAATTGTGACGGACATATGATAAGACCTTGAATAAAGAATAAGAGTAAAGATTTGAATGTATCTTTGTATCGATTAAGTTACGCCAGTACCTACGAATGCTCGTAATGCACTTAAGTTACATCGTACCTATGAGCCTCTTTGTATTTGATTAAGCTCTGTGCTCCCTACGGGAATTCCCGAGATGATAATAAGCTGTTATAATTATAAGTTACGAATAAGAATAAGCTCTACCTTAGCTCTACGAGTCTAGAGATGAACATAAATGCACATTTATAAGTATAAGTTACGCATAAGAAACTCTATAACTCCTACGGGAGGTTCGAATAAGTATAAGTCCAGTAAGTACCTACCCAGGGTACTCGGAAGTATCGATAAAGCAGTATAAGTCGGTAGAACCTAAGAATGCTTTCTTGTATCGATAAAATAAGTATAAGCTCGGTAGTACCTATGGGTACTCGTATTAGTAAAATAAACAGTTACATGAAGCCGAAAGTATAAATCCGGTCGTGCTCTGATTTACTTAGCATAAATGAATGCGTGATACGTACCTATAAAAGACTAATGTTCGTATGTCTGTAGAGTCGAGTCAGGCCTTGTATGTGCTATGATCGATGTTCGGAGCTCATGTACCTACAATTCATCGCACAAAGAATAAGATCGCCAAGACAAGTATATACTACGTAAGACATGTATAAGATCTGAAATACATGTATAAGTTCGTAATACATGTATAAAATCAAGAAAATACATGTATATGTAAGTAATATCGGGATAAGATCGAGAAATATCGAGGAATAAACTGCAGCGTACAGAGTAGAAGATCCCAGTAAGGCAGAGGATAGGCTGCGCGTCTGGTATAAGATCTGAAGTACTAAAATGGATTAAGCGTACCTCACGGGTACCTCTTGTACTGATTAAACTCGATGTACCTACGGGTACTTTCGTATGAGGATAAGTTACGTAATACCCCGGTATCGTTCCGTAATCTCTGTGATACCTACGGGTACCTCCGAACATATGTAAATTTCGTAGGATAAGTATGAGTTCTGTAAACTCCTACGGGAGATCTGAAATAGATATAAATACCAATACGTGTTTAAGTACCTCTGTATAAGCATAAGTTACGCAACTCCTGAGAGATGCGGATGATAAGTATCGGTCCCGACGAGTTGATAGATGTCCTTTGGGGAGATATGAATAATTATAAGTCGAGACAAGTAACATTATAAATTCCGCAATATATGTCCTTTGGGAGATTTGAATAAGTATCTGTCCCCGATACAATCATAAGTATGTGTCTTACGGAGGTCGGAATAAGAATAAGTCCGCCATGAGTGTAAGATCGAGTAAGTATAAGATCGGGAATGTTATAAGTATAAGTTCAGAGATAGAATAGAGTCACGCCGCAAGTGTAAGATCTGAGTAAGTATAGGATTGCTTTAGTATAAGTTCGATCTGGTAGACTCTATACTCCTATGGAATGTAGAGTGTTAAGATCACAAGGTACAAATAGACGGAATTATGTCAATGACATGAATAGGAAAATGACCTGAAAACCTGAGAAAGTCATGATAAATGTATAAGAGATGAATTGGATGCCTTATCATTGTATATGTCTAAGTTTGTTCATAATATGATCTGACCTATTATACATTTGGATTATATGAATTCAGGAAGATTTTGATATATGTTATTGTTATTTGTTAATTGTGTTTCTGTATAAGATATGTTTCCCACTAAGTGTAAAAAACATACGGGTTTTAATGCGTGTAGGTGCGGAGAAGACATCGAAGACATCGCATACGGATGGGCCCAGCACCGAGTAAGGGTTCATCACGATGGGTCCTGCGCTCTGAATAACAAATTGGAATGTAAGAGATTGTTTTAGTATATGTATAAGTAAATGAGACTGATTATATGTGTCTAGATTTTGATGGACACCACTCAGGTGGTAGATTCTTTTGATTTGTATATAATATTTTGATTCATTGTTATAAGATGTAGGCCATACCCGGTATAGTTTCGACCAGAAAAAAAAAAAATCCATTAAGTCCCCCGAGTTCGGTCTCGCGCCTCGGAACCCGGTTCGGATCCGCCAATTGGATCGGGCCGGGAATCGGGGTGTGACAGCGACACTTTTGAAAAAAAAAAAAAAAATAAACAAAAAAATTAAACAAGCATCCTGGAACCGGTTCGGATCCGCCATTCGGGTCGGACTGAGAAGGGGTGCTACATTCATTCTAATTGGGCCAAATTCATTGTTTGGGTTTTAGGGCTTTTTTTGGGGTTGTTTTAATTATAAAAAGCAGCCACCATTTGGAAAAAAAGACAGTTTATGTTTAATGAAAATTTATTCAGAAAACTTTGTCTTTGTTTCCTTTTGTTCTTGATCGAATGCATTGAAATCCGACTTATCAAGGGAGTGATCAACCTTGTGGCATCTCAAGATTAGGGTTGTAAGTTAGCTTCCTTTTGGTTCTAAACATATCTCCAAAATCCACTCTTGGTGTTGGGAGCGATTATCTTCCATTGAATTCAAGGGTTCCTAGAGTTGGTTGTCTAGAGGGCCTACATCAGTATTTTTGTCAAAATGAGATAAAAAATTGATGGAATGTTATTTTTGAAATTCACTTTTCAAAAGTTCCTATAATCAAAGGTAAAATTGACAAGTTTGACCAATCTTCTTTAAATAGTCTACCTATTGATTAACTATGAATAATCCCAAGTTTAGGGGGCCTTGTATCATAGTGGTCTGAGGCATCAGTGATTGGCTAAAAGAGTTAAAATAATCTACATGGTCTCTCTCACCATGAGTCACTATCTAATGGACCCTTAGATTTAATTTTTTTTTAAAAATAAGTTTTGACTCTCACCCGGCTACTCTTGTCCCACCTCTGCGTGACCTCCACTTTCAACCCACCTCTCCCGCCTGCTCCCCCTCCCCTCCTCTTTGTCATCACCACCACCACCACCATTGTTGTTGATAAATAAGAATCAAAATAAATTCAGCGGACTTTTTCATTTTTATTGAAAATTTTCCAATCACCACATTTGTTGTAGGCTATGAGGATGGGGCTCAGCGGAGAATGAATACTAAGGAATTGAAAATTTAGTTGAAAAATTGCCTATTTAGAGCACACCTATTGGTAAGATCAAACATGTACAAGATTGCTACTAAGTCTTTACAAGCCATTGGAATGTGATTATGGGCTTTTTCATCACCTAAATCAATGAACAAAACCTCATTAAACTTTCTAAGATATTTAAGAAAATGAGAGGGAAAATTATATTTACCTCCTACTTCCCAGATATTATAAGAAATTACTGCCCCTCGAATATAAAGTGTTTTGTTCATCAAATTTATTCATGTGATTTGCTTATCTCTTTTTTTCTTTCTTGTTCGACATATAACCTTAAATTTTCCGATACAGATATCATTGACAAGTAAAATGCTTGTTCGGTAGCTAACATGTACCCAATCCGTTCCTTGTTAATCAACAAGTGCCACCAAAAAAAAAAATCCCCTTATTTCCCATATGCATTTGAACCCATAAACATGCAATCACTCCATCCCTAGTGGAGTAAGCGTACTGCTCATCATCAAGGATTAGCACAGTACATGCAGCTGTTTTTTCTGTAAAACAACTCCTCTAAAGAAACCTCCATTGTTGTTTAATCGATGATCTCCAAAGGTCCCTACTTCTCCTTTTTAAACACGTAGTCAATAATCTTTATTCGAACGAAATCTACAATTTTCCAAAACCGTTTTACATGCTAGCCATCACCAGTTGATCATTCCTTATTCATGAAGTAGAATATTTTATTTTCCAAAAGAAGTCCCACATACAAGATCTCCATTTTCTGGGATTTTATTGATCTATAATATGCATAGTTTTCCTTTTATACTTCCTTGATCAATACGTTGTAGATAAACGCTTAATTTTCTTAATATCTAGCTTGATTTTTAGAATATCTCCCATATGCAGTTGAGGTCCAACTAAGGTAGATTCACCTTACCTTGTGTTATGTCAACAAGAAAGACACAACTAGCTATGGAAAGGTGTGTTACATAGTTTGCTGTAACATCTCCTGCAACAACATTTGAGGCACTTCATGAATTTTATTTTTGACGTGGATTGTGCCAATATTGATATTCCAACAATCTCTTCCTTTGGCATTGTTTGAGAAAAATAAAATTAAGAGAATTTGGTGAGCAAGAGAGGTAAGTATGCTAGTAAAAAAACAAAAAACAAAAACAACTATCCACAACCCATAGCTAGAACAAGTAGAAAGAACATATGTGCGCGAACGAATATCCAAAAACACATGGCAGGGTGTGTTCTCTCCCTTATTTCTAATAGAGAAGGCCAAGGGAGTGAATACCTAGTCCTCAAAATCAGAAAAGTGGGCATGCTCAATATCACCCTTTGGTGTGGAGTTGAGTTAATTCGCCCGATACTAGAGGGAGTAGTAGCGTAGTAAGGGTCGTGATTGAAGAACAGAATTAGATGGGACAGAGGCTTAGAGATTTTTGTTGGAGTATAGGAGATATTCGAGCAAGGAGGCATGGTCTTGCAACACTTGTAGCTTGACCTTCAGATAAGGGATAAGGCCCATGTCCATAGGCAGAGGGAAACCCAAGGAGGGGGCAACAGGAGGAGGCACCAGTGATGGAGTAGAAGTGGAGTCATTTGTGGACACAAGATCATCACAACCCTTCCTCGAAAGGGTGTCTGACTTCTGTAGACCTCGGAATAGCTTAGGATTTAGTTGGATCTTAGACAAGGGACCATTGAAGCTGTTAGTACAGAGGAAAATGGAGGCATGTTGATCCATGATAATCCCAAAGATGAAAGATGGGTAACCAACTCTATGTTTTAGAACAATAGATTATGTGTGTCGTAGAATATGATCAAACATTAGTCTGCTAAGATTGAATCTATGTTTGGTCCCAATCTGAAAGATGAGGGAAGCAAGGGTCTTTGTCACATTGGATTTGTGAGTACTGGGAAGCCAATTATAGATTTCGATCTTGTGAAGAATGGAGAACTTAGTGGATAATACAAAGGAATGGACGTTGCCCTTGGCAAGCCAGGAAAGAAACTTGCTTCTAGTGATGACTGAAACAACCTCCTTAATTGGGGGCTGGATGACAAGGCCTTTTGGGTTAGAACAACCGAGATAGACATTGAGAATGTTTGGTGAGAAATCGAATCGGTGTCCTCGAACATAAACCTTTTTGAAGTCAGGAGAAGTGGGGTCTTCCATCCCTTTTGTCAAATTGGAGTAAAATTCTAACACAACAATCTTCACAAAAGGAGGCACCTTAGTTATTGTGTCAAGCAAATTTAAGGTCTTCAACAACTCTATAGCCCCTATGGACTCAAAATCCTTGTGATGGATGGTGCTTTCAGGAATGAAGGACCATTGGACCACATACCGTCATAAAGTAGAATGAAAATCAAAGATGAAATGACGCGATGACTTAGAGCCTGTTGTGGCATTAGTAGAGGCATGTGATCTGCGACACTGTCATTGGCTAGGAAGGGGAGTTGGACGATTGGGGCATGGTGTTGTTGGAATAGACTGAGGAGACTTTCGCGATGGCTGTTGAGGTGCCGTTAGTAGAGAGTTGTTGCTCCATGAATGGTTAGAGGAGCCGGAAGGACCGACTGGACCTCACTGTTGCTAAGAAGGAGGAGGAGGTATGATAGAGGAATTTCGATCGAGCCTAGCCACAAAAATTATGGTGGTAAACTCGATAACCGTCGAACCCCGCTTTTGCTTAAGGATGTACAACAACAATTGGAGTGGAATATCATCATCGGCTTCGACTGCTACTTTGGCCAAGGAGTCTGATGAAGGTGACGTCAGAAGGGTCGTAGATCCAGAAGCTGAAGGAACTAGGCATGTTGGTGACGAAGAGAAGGGCGAAACAAAATGTACAACCTCATTGGAGATGGCAGCCCCCTTTTCTTTGATAGACTTGGTAGAGCCCTCAATTTCAACCTCAATTGTTGATGAAGCATCGAAAAGCACCAGAGCAGTTAACGACATGGCAGCAAGGTGAGCAACGACAATGGGTTCTTCAACAGCAATGGGTTCTACTAGGATGGGGTTTTCTTGTGATTCCCCTTGAGCAGATTTAGAGAACCAAAAGGATGATCTCCTTCGACCCCTTGCCCGTCCTAAGCATGTAGAAACCATGGATGATTTAAGGAAAATTGCAGGAAATTAAGGCATACGACTTCAAAGAGAAAAGCAACTTTGGAACTTCCTTAAGACAACTAAGGAAGGTTTCTCCACTAAACGGAAAGTGCACAAAAAATAAATACAAACTATCGCTAGAGGTTATTGAGATCATGTCACGCCACTTCTTATACTAGGGAGGATTCTTGTCTTTGAGACTATAATGACATTAAGACAACAAAACAACAAAGAAATGAAAAACAAAGGGTCATAGAATAAATATATATCTTTTTTTTTTAACTCACCCTGAAGTTGTTCGCGACCTGCTGCATAAACTAAGTTACAGGACACATAGTCCCAGGGAGGTGTGGAGTGTTTCGAACCGAGAGGCATCTAGAACTTTGGTGAAGATATCAGTGAGTTGGCGATATGTGGAATATGTTTGAGCTAAATTACTTTGTCTTCAATAAGACTTTAGATAAAATGATGTCGAATATTGATGTGCTTGGTTCATGAGTGTTGAACTGGGTTCTTGGAAATATTAATTGCATTGATGTTACCACAATACAATGTCATACCAGATGATGCAGTATCTTATGCAACACCATAATCTTGCAGCATACTTTTCATCTAGATAAGTTGCGAACAGCTGCTGTCAGCGACAATATATTCTATCTTAGTTGTAGAGAGAGATATGTTATTATGTTTTTTTCTAAACTAAGAGACTAAGTTGTTTCCAAGAAAGAAGCATCCACTTGAGGTACTTTTTCGATCATCAGAGTTACCGGCCTAGTCGGCATAACAGTTTCCCATCAAGGTAGTTGTGGAATCATGAGAGTACCATAGGCCGAATTCTGTAGTTCCACCGACATACTTGATAATCTTCTTGACGACAATCAGGTGACTTTCCTTGGGGCAGGCCTGATGAGCATAGATTCCAACACTTTAGCATAAATCTGGTCGGCTGGCTGTGAGAACTAACAATCATGCTTCTATACAGTGTGTAATCAACATTCTTACCTCCTTCATCTCGAGAGATTTTCACATGAGTCTTGACAAGTGTTTGACGATGAGTGGCAGTCTCTAAGGCAAATTTTTTAACTAGGTTTCTGGCATATTTTGATTGAGAATTGAAGGTTCCATTATCTGTTTGTTTAACCTATAGTCCTAGAAAGTAGGTCAATTCGCCTACTAGACTCATTTAAAATTCAGTACTCATGTGTTCCACAAACTGTTCTACCAACTTGTGCGACGTTGCACCAAACACCATGTCGTCGACATAGACTTGAGCAACAATTACATCATGATTGCTTCATTTTATGAAGAGGGTACGATCTACTACCCCTCGAGAATATCCCTTCTTAACAAGATAGTCGGACAATCTTTTGAACCAAGCTCTAGGAGCTTATTTTAACCCACAGAGGGGCTTCTTTAGCTTGTACATGTACTCAGGATGAGTGGGATCTTCAAAACCTTTTGGTTGAGCCATAAACACCTCTTTGTTCAAGTACCCATTTAGGAAGGCACTTTTGACATCCATCTGATAGAGTTTGAAACGAAGAGTGCATGCAAAGGCCATTCATTAGGATTGATTTCAGGTGAGCTACAAGGGAAAATGTCTCATCGAAGTTAATCCCTTCCACCTAAGTGTACCCTTGAGCTACTAGCTAGGCCTTGTTTATGGTGATATTCCCATTTTCATCTGATTTGTTCTTGAAGATCCATTTTTTTTCCTATAACATTGTATCTTTGTGGTGAGTGCAAATCCCCCTTGATTGCTTATTGAATTGACTCAATTCTTCCTGCATTACAATCAACCATTATTCATCTTCCAAAGCTTCCTTGATGTTTTTAGGTTAAATAGAGGAGGTGTAGCATATGTAGCCAATCATTTCTTTGTAATTGACTTTAGGCTTGCCTCGTGTTTGAATTCTTGGTTCTGGGTCTCCAATGATGTTAGTTGTGGAATGATCTTTTTGTACTTGTCTGGAGGCTTCTCGAATGGACCCCTTAGCGCTTGTCGCAAGGTTTTTGAACTAAGCTTATGTGGTAGAGTTGGGTCTACTGCTAGGTGTTGTGTCATTTACTGAGGCATTGTCACCTGGTGCACACAATGGACCTTCAGTCTCAACATCGTCTTTCCTTAATTCTATAGAGGTAAATCCTTGATCATCGACGATCATATTGATTGATTCCATAATTTCTTTTGATCGTTTGTTGAACACCTTGTAGGTTCTACTGTTTAGAGAGTATCCTAGGAACATACTCTCATCAATTTTTGGATCAATTTTGCTCCTGTGTTCCTTGTCATTCAACACAAATCACGTGCTTCCAAATTCTTAAAAATGCTTCATGTTAGGTTTCTTACCTCTCCATATTTCGTATGGTATCATGGTGGTCCCTGGATAGAGGTACACTATGTTTTGAATGTAACATGCGTGTTTAAGGCTTCAGCCTAGAATTGAACTAAAACATTCTTTGCTTTGAGCATGACACAAGCCATTTCTTGCAATGTTTAGTTATTCCTTTCAACTAACCCATTCTGTTGTGGGGTTTTTGGGGCTGAGAACTCATGCCTTACATTATGTTTCTTGCAGAAGTTTTTGAAGTGGGAATTTTCAAACTCCCTCCCTTGATCACTTCTTATTGGTACAACCTTCTTGTGATCAAGATTTTTCAAGCACCAATTTTATAAATAGGCGTAGACCCTTAATTGTGTCCCTCAACACTTGCATTTATCCTATGGGTGTCACACTCACCCATCATTCTCATATGGCACCGTTAGGGTCCTTTTAGGCTTAGTCGGTCTCCGAGCCTCGAGTGGGTTTGTATGTGGTACATTGAGTGCGTATGTAGTTATTGGCATCGTGCCATAGGAAGCAAGTGGGGCCTCAAGGTTTTAACTCAATCGGAGTTTATTGGAGTATGTCGAATGAGGAGCACTTGGGCTTGTTTCGATCATATCTCCCTTATCCGAACTCGGAATCGTGCACCATTTTTTTATGGACTCTTCGTTCTCCAAGGAACATTCTTTCAAAATTTCAAAAATTTTACCAATCGGCTCAACCGGTCCTCAAAGTTTCAGTTTAGGCAAAAATTCGTTTTGACATGTTTGGTCGAGACACTTGGGTTTGTTTTGATCATATCCTCCCTCATCTGAACAAAATCATGGCACCTTTATTTTCTTGGATTCCTTACTCGTGAAATATCTAAAATTTGAGAATTTTATCGTCGGATTGGCCAGTTTTAGACCATTTCAGTGATTCGATGGATTTAAGTTAAAATTCATTATTGGAGCAGGTTTGAATTGGCTTTGGTTGTTTGATCATATCTCCCTCATCCCGAACTCGAATTGCACGCCATTTTTCAATTCCTTATTCTTCAAGGAACATTCAATCAAATTTTCAAATTTTTTTCTCAGCCGGCTTGGTCGGTTGGTATTCGGTTCAACCGGTTCATTGAGCCAGCTTGTGTAGAACACTAATTTTGGAAATTTTAGAGCTCAAATCCTACTTGGATCGGGCCCATATGCTCCATATTGGTCTTGGGCTGTATTTTGGGTCCATTTTGGGCTTTGGCTTGGATTACTTGTATCCCACTATAAATCCATATGGAACCTTGGTGGTGAAGCAAGCTGAAAACTTAAGGGAGTCAGCTTGCATGGGGAATTGGTGAGGAGAGTTATTTGGGAGTGTGGTTTCGAGGCTAATGGAGCTCTTTCCAGAGTTTGAAGGTGGAAAACACCACGTGGGCTCGGATGCTTAGGTTGGAATCAGTATAAAAGGAGGAAAAATTAAGACTGTAGGCACCTTTTTTCACTTTTTCTAGGGGGGAGACTATGTTTCAGGATTTTTTTGGTTTCTGGGTAGGAGGTGTCTTTTGATTTAAAGCTGGAGGTCACCAGGGTCTAGAGTGCTAAGACAAGAGTGAAGTGTGAAGAGAAATAGAAACAAAGGGAAGAAATGGAGATAAAGTGAAGAGACTCTGTTTGAGGAAGGTTTTTTGGTTCTGAAGGTGGGGAAATTCTTTGGCATCCACGGGTGGCTTTGCGTTTTGTGGAAGAGTGAAAGAAAGCGGTGAACCTGGATCTTGCTCCTCTATTTTAATATCTTGTTCCTATGCTTTGATCCTTGAACTAAAATATATCTCTTGCACGGCTGGCACAAGCACGGTTGTGGGTAAAAGCGATGGTCCATGGGGCGAATTTTAGTTTGGTAAGAAGGCTCATTGGCCTTCTGTGCATATTTCATTTTGATTATCTCATGAGACGCTGGGGTCTAGTTATGATAGCGGCGGGACTTCCATAGTGTCATTCCTTTGATTAGATGAGTACGGTTTCACGCTCATCTTGGGAGAAGGTTTAATAGGTTATCTTTACGGTAGCCACGGTTTTAAGCATGGTGTTTCAATTGTTTCTCACTCATGCGGGAAACCGAATCATGTACCATTTTTTTTAGATTCCTTATTCATTAAAGAATATTTTGATGAAATTTGAGAACTTTTCTCAATCGGTTGGACCGGTTGGGAACCGATTCAACAAATCTGCTGGGTAGCCGCGGTTTTAGAAAAAGCATCGGATTGTTTCAGTTGGTTCTCACTCATTCGAGCTCAGAATCATGCACAGTTTATTTTGTTAGATTCCTTATTCATTATAGAATATTCTGGTGAAATTTGAGAATTTTTATCAACCAGTTGTACTAGTTGGGAACTGGTTCAACAGGTTTTGCTAGGCAGCCCTGGTTTTAGAAAACACGTCGGATTGTTTCAGTTGGTTCTCACTCATCCAAGCTTCGAGAATCATGCACCGTTTGTAATTATGCACTGCTCATGCTTCTTATTGGTGAATTATTTTCATTAATCATTTTATGGATGCTCTAGACTTGAGATTGATGGATGTGTTTGCTTTTATTTTTTGATGGTTGATGCTTTATCTCGGATCGTTTTGCGGTTAGGAGCTAAGGTGACCGGAGTTTTAATGCTAGACATAAAGATCCTTTGCCTTCATTAGCTTTGGTTTTAGGTGAAGGTCATTGTGACCTCCTTGTTTGTTAAGGGAAGTATTCTTATGGCCATCTTAGCTTTGCATTAGGAACTTCTTAGATGCTAGATTCAGGTGGCTATGTTGGTGTGGGTGTTTTGGCTATTTGGTTTTTATTGAAACCTCCTTTACTTGATATTGAGAAAGAGTCTCCATGACCTTCTCTGTTTTTTTTTATTTATTTAGGGCTACACATCATTAATCTGGACTTAAAGCTTCCCATCTTGTGGGCGCATATGGATGTTTCATGTAAATTTGCA
The DNA here is from genome assembly GCA_016808115.1 of Tetrastigma voinierianum. Taxonomy (NCBI): domain Eukaryota; kingdom Viridiplantae; phylum Streptophyta; class Magnoliopsida; order Vitales; family Vitaceae; genus Tetrastigma; species Tetrastigma voinierianum. The sequence goes on from JAEQBH010000383.1 coordinate 133,767, forward strand.
TCGGGAGGCTTTAGTGTAGGTGATTTCGGTTGGATTTATAGGCTTTAAATGGATGAAATTTCAGCTCAGTTATGGGGAGTTGAGCAACTGCATTAGGAGGCTTTTGATGGATGAAATTTCATCTCGGTTATGGGGAGTTGAGCAGCTGCATTGGGGGGCTTTAGATGGCTAAAATTTCAGCAGTCTGAGGAGTTAGGCGGTTGCATGGAGTTCAAGTGTAATTGCATTGGGAGGCTTTAAGTGGCTGATTTTCAGTTGGTTATAGGCTTTAGATGGCTGAAATTTTAGCTTGGTTATGGGGAGTTGAGCAGCTGCATATGGAGGTTTCATGTAGCTGCATTAGGGGGCTTTAGTGATTCACGTGCAATAGGGTATCTAGAATCAAAAAAATATATACCTATTTCCTCCTACTACTGTAGCATGGCTACTGTAGTATAGTGGCTCTAGGGTTGAACACAAGGATGAGTTTTCTTCGCACAAATGACTTACAGTGGGGTTCAAAATGGTGAATTTAATTTGGATTTTGGGTTTTCATAAAAACAGTGGGTTTAGATGGTGGAAACTGAAAGTAAAATGAAGTAAAAATATAAAAGAAATCTCCTTGAAGTGTCGGGCTCGCGGTTTTGAGTTCTAATGAAGTAGCGGGGGTTCTCGGGCCCTTTTCCACTCACGTTGGAGGATGACCTATAGTCATCTCGACGGATCTTCATTTAGCTATAAAACCTAACCCTTAATAACTATCCTTTGAAAAATGGTATTCACTGAGCATCAGTGGTCTCAGACAGTGGAAAACAAGTCTCCTTGACTCACCTTCCAATGACTAATAGATGATAACTAATGAATCTCAGTGGATCTAGCAATAAGTATCCATTGAACCCTAAAATATTATCAAATACGGATCATTCAAGGTGCATTGAAGGGATTTAAACCTAGAGTTAGAAAGAAACACAAGCGGCCAATGAATACACATGTTAGAACATGAACCCCTCGGTTACCACACTCTCCTTGCCAGTGACCTTCCTCTTCATGGAGAAAGAGATTCTAGCCACTCATCCTTTGAGTTGTCATTCTTAGAGGTTGTTTGGCTTGTGAGAAAGTGAGAGAAAAGGAGAGAAAATGAGATAAAATGAAAAGAGGGGAAGCTGGCACAGCTTCCGGCTTTATTGATGATAAAGTCTTTCTGAGTGAAGAAAAAAATCTCCCTTTACGGTGTCTTATGCAGGGTTTATAGCCAAACCCCCCTTTACAAATTACCAAAATAACAAGAAGAATAACTATTACAGGGGGACAAATTGGGAAGAAAATAAAAAGTGACAAAAAAGTCAAAAAAAAAAAAAAAAATCAAAAGTTGTGTGAACAGTGTTGCAGGCTGTGAAATTTCGCAGGGGCTCTTGTGAAATTTCGCAACCCTTGCGAAATTGCCAAGGTGCTCTGGTTCATTCTGCTGGTGCTGTTCTTATCCCTGTTTCTGATGATTTTCCGCTATGAGTTGAACTTGAATTCTCCATGGTTGAGCTGAATCCCTATCTATGGTATAAATAGCAGGCAAAAACAACAAAACTTGCCATAAAATTTGATTAGTAGCCTTGCTAGGTCCTTAACATGCCAATTGGGTTAATTAGGGTGAATACAACACAAAAAGTGCTCAAAACCTATATTAATAAGGATGCAAAATAGCACTTTTTGGCTAGTAATCATTTAGGTGGATGAAATTTCAGTTGGTTTCATGGGATTCAAGTGGTTGAATTTTAGCTAGATTGCATAAAGTTTAGGTGGCTATAGGTGAGGGTCAATGGGGCTAAGATTTCAGTTGGGTTACATGTGGTATAGGGGGTTGCATTTCTTGTAGGTTAGTGAGCTCCATGGCCTTAGTTTTAATAAGGTTGGGTGGCTCGGGTTTGACCATCTATAATGAACACTCGGTTTGTTTTAGCCATATCTCAATCATTCGGACTCGGAATCATGCAGCATTTTTTCTTGGTTTCCTTATTCTTTAAGGAATATTCTGACCAAATTTGAGGATTTTCCTCAATCGGTCGAACCGGTTTTGCTGTGTAGCTTGAAAGCTTATTCTTTTAGCTCGTTTCAAGCCCGAAGCCTTTGTATCTCAAGCCCATTTGTTCTAGCACACTTGTAGACCTTGTTGGGAGTCTAAAACAGAGCCTAGTTTGAATTAAGGTGGGCCCACCTTGAAGTTGTGAGAAATGTGGGTTAAGAAAGCTTGATTTGTTTTGATGTTTGAGACGGGCACATTGTATGCAGACATGATGTTTAAGATTTGATGTTGGTTGCATACTTGGGTTGATTGGCTCACCTTTCCCTGTAGCACTTGGCTAGGGACCATAGGTATGTGCTTTGATGTTGGGTAGTGTATTTCACATGGATGCTTGGTGTTTGAGTGTCATGCATGCTTGCTATGTTTTTGGCCCCAACCTTTGAGGTGTAGCGCATGGCCGAGAGGACCCGCAGTGCAGCGCCGTTCACTCTTTATTAGTGTTCTTAATCATGCTAGATACTAATTAGGATTGTGTCTCATGTCCTTATGTTTACTTTGAGTGATAACCGATCTTTGGCTTCGTATGTCTAATGTACCCAATTCATTAGTAGAGACCCGAGTTCAGAGCTTAGAGAAGTCTTCTACATCGCGTAAAGTGCCTTCGCAATAAATGTAATCACGAGCCGAAGTCCCCAGTTTTGTAGACCGCTTTCTATTTGGAGTCAATTGGGGTTTTTTTTGTTCTTACTTGATTTGCCCCTTTATAAAATAAAAACAAAAAGTAAGTGGCGACTCCAAACAAAACCGTTCCTCACTAGGGACGTATTTTCCAAAGCTCGAAAATCAACTCACTTTTTCTATTAATAGCGAGTCGCGCTGGCACGTGGATCGGGTAGGGCCCATAATAGGGCTTCAAACGCATCAAAGGTGTCTAAATTTTCCATGAGAAAGTATGCCCATGAATATCTGGAAAAATCATCAACACAAACAAATGCATACCTTTTTCCCCCAAGGCTTTCAACATGCATTGGTCCCATGACGTCCATGTGAATGTGTTTAAGAACTCTTGTGGTAGAGAGGTGTTGTTTCACCTTATGAGATGATCGGATTTGTTTCCCCAGTTGACATGAACCATAAGTTTTTCCAAGACCAGCTTTCATCTTAGGAATCCCCAGAACAACATCGGTTGCAATGACTGAAGTGAAAGAGTCTTCTATGCCAAATATCTTAATTGTTCAACAAGGTAGTGCAACAAGTTCCTGAAGAAGTTAGTAGATAACAATTGTCTGATGACCTTTTTCCTTCCATGACACACGAGTTAGGGTTGTTAGTGACTGAGCAACTTTCTTTAGTGAACAGAAAAAGTAAGTTCTCATCACATAGCTGACTAATGCTGATAAGGTTTACTTTTAACTAATTTGCAAGCAGGACATTCTCTAGTTTAGGCATACCTAAAATTTCTAGAGCCACTTCTAAGAACTATACCTTTACCACCATCTTGAAATGCTATTGATTCTAAGCTGCATGGCTATAAATTGGTTAGAAATTCCTTGTTACTAGTCATATGCCTAGAGTTACCACCATTGTTGAAGTACCATTTTTCTTCCACTTTCATTTTTAGAGATGTGCAGATGACCAAACAACTCCCATATTTCTTCACTCTCCATACCTGTTTTGTTTTAGAATCCTGCACTTGTTGCCTCATCTTTTGATGCATCAAGAAGTGGATGCATTCCTTCATGATATGTCTCAGTTTTCTACGGAAGTAGTACTTGAGTGCTGGTAAGGGCTTCTTCCTCTTGTGATAGTGATTTTTACCTTTTTGGGCTACTTCTGTTGGACTTGAAGAGTTAGCATGTGAACTTTCTCCCTTGAACCCTAGACCTCCATGATCTTTAGTTCTTTTTCCCATAGTTAATATCTATTTGAGAGTCGTGTTACTAGAATTTAGTATGCTCACAGTCTTCTTCATTTGCTCCAATTCATTTAAAGTCTCTTCTTGTTTAGATAGCTTGTTAAGAAGCACATTATTCAGTTTGACAATTTCATTTTCTTGCTACATAGATGAAAAATTTGCTTATGTAGAGCCTTGTTCTCATTAAGGGCCTCCATCAGTCTCTCATACATGACCTTGTAGGAGTGTACCTTCTCTTCATATGAGATTTCTTCATCATCTCTACTCTATGCGCCGGTTGTTTGAATGCATTTATGGCACACATGTAGGGTTTTCAAGGTAGCAGGTTGCAGTAAGTAGAAGCAAACAAAAAATTCTCCAAAACCCCACCCAAGGACCCCTTGAGACATCAAATCCAGTTCAAGCCAAAGATGAGGGTGCGAGATTATCTTGTGTCGGTCTCAAAAACCGATCCAATGGTTGGGGTAGTAAAGATCAAAGCAAACGAAGTCCTAGTTTTGCCTCCCAGCGATTATCCACCTGAAGAGTGGAATGAATGACCTCTAAGGCGACGGTCTCGGAAGAAGTTAGATCTTGTAGTCTTGTCAGAAGAGGAAGCTAAAACCCGATCTCACCAAGAGGAGTTTTTCTTGAAGAACACTCTCTCTATCTTTCTTAGACACCCTTCATGAGAGAATTGAAAAGTAAGCTTAGTCTTGTTAGGGTTTTCCATAAAGGTCCTTTTATAGGAAAACCCTAGCTCATGAAATGTCTAAAGGGCCCCTCCTTTTAAGAGATGATAGGTTACACACATCCCTATGCATTATGGCGTGTTCCCTCATGGGCCTTAAGCCCATGAACAAGCCCAAGCCCGCACTCTCTCTTAAGTGAGAGACTTCAAACCCGGGATTCCACTAATCCGTGATTCCATTCTCGATATTGATCTCCCACCATTATTTGGATCATATCAAATTCATTTATAATGTACTTATCAGTGTGTGACCCATTAGGTTCTTGCTTATGTTGGCCACTTGATTCAACTATTGAATCAAGAAAGTCATGAGTAGCGTTTAGCAACACATCATGACCCCCAATTGACCGGAGAGTCAGTGGTGTGACTGCTAACCCTTCCATAGACAAATGCTGCGTAATTCGTCCTTTCACCAAACTATAGCTCCCACTCGGTTTAGAGCATGGACAAAGTGTAGAGCCCTCTAGACTGGCTACGCCACATCTAGCCTAAGTGATATTAGATCTTATCCTCGGACTCATTACTCATCATTTATGCACCAGAAGACACTTTTCATGGGATTCCACTTTGGCTAGAGATTCTTGAGTAATGATCTTGATCCTTTGTCGGCTACCCAATTACCTTCGAATACCTTAAGCTATACCCAACCATCACCCAAAGAGCGACCTCCAAGAGGCAACATGGATTGAGGTTAAAGTACATAATCAACATCTAAGATATCCTTGAGCACCTTAAGTCTAAGGATACATGCACCATTGCTATGATGAGACAATCATCTAAATTTAAATAGATAATCCATATGATTGTCTCACAGTAGTTCTCCGATATACTTAACTACTCTTTGCAAGCATCCACATGTCAACTCTAATCAATTCATGATCACAATTTATAAGATCCATTGCTTGATCCAATTAAGGAGTATGACATGTGCTAGTCTATCCGGATTAACAAAGTCCAGTCTCGTTAATCCTATGACTATGGATAATTTAGATGCTAACATAATTTCACATAATAGGAATCAGATTATCATGATCTCATTATGATTTTCTTCATGCTACGTTATGCATCATGGACTTCATTAATTTGATTAAAGATCTAAATCAATTCAACGTACGAATATCAAATTAATGAAGATGCCTTTAATAGAAACCTTAGACGTACAGTAAGTGGTAAGGGCGATTGCCTTTAGAGAATTTCTCTAATATTCTCCCACTTGATCTAAAGCCAATCACCTTTGTTTCTCATGCCTTAGGCAAGTAAGTGTGAATCATACTTCTTATGGGGAAAAGGCTTAACCAAGAGATTAGACACATTCTAATCAATAGATATTTCTCTATCTTAACATCATGATTGGCAAAGATTTCTGAAATCAAATGGTATCACTCTAAGCGCTAGTTTGGACCTTTGATGAGATTGTGGTTCCTTTTACTTTCACAATGGATCCATTGTTATTCTAATACAACAGTATCAAATAAATAATGCTAGGGACCACTCCTAGTTCATAAATGAACTACCTTATCCAAATCGCTTCCTAAGCCGCCATGGGAAGCAACGATGTACTATGATTAAGTTACAGAATCCGCAATCATTTCTTATTTCAAACTCTTCCAACCGACTATGTCATCATTCAATGTGAAGATTTAACTTGATTTATATTTGGAGTCATCTCTATCAAATTATTAGTTAGCATCTTACCATAAGATACCTATCTCCATTAATCAAGAATAAATCCTTAGTGCTTCTTAAGTACTTGAGGATATTCTCGCTTGACCACCTAATGACCCTCACTTGGGTCCAACTGGTATCTGCTTGTGACTCTCATAGCATATGATATGTCAGGTCTAGTACATTACATAGCGTACATGATTGATCTTATAGCCGAAGCATATGGAATCATAATCATGTGTGTCCTCTCATCTTGTGTCTTTGGACACATGGATTTGGAGAGGGTGATCCCACTAGACATGAGAACATATCCTCTCTTAGATTTCTCCATGCTAAACCTCTTTAGCAACTAAGTTATGAATGTATGTTGCGAAAGACCAAACAACCTTCCGGATCTATCTCTACAGCTCTAAATCCCCAATGATTAGATTGATTCTCCAAGGTCTTTCATGGAGAATATTCCTAGATAACAATATATTGATAGATTGTAACTTTGAGACTTCATTTCCAATAATTGATATGTCATCCCCATATAAAACTAGGAATACGACTGCACTCCCACTAACCTTCTTATACACACAAGCTTCATCTGCATTTTATGAGAAACTAAACTCTTTGATTGTCTCATCAAATCGAATATTCCAACTCCTAGAAGCTTAATTCAATCCATAAATGGATCTCTGAAGTTTGCTTACTTTATTGCCATTTCAAGGTGTGAAAACCTCAGGTTATGTCATACACACATCCTTACTTAGGTTTCCTTTTTGGAAAGTTGTCTTCACATCCATTTCCATATCTCATAATCATGATGAGTAGCAATGGCAAGGAGTATCCTTTTGGATTTAAGCATAATTACTGGACTAGAAGTCTAGTCATAGTAAATTCCTTATCTTTGACGATAACCCTTGGCCACAAGCCTAGCTTTATAGGTAATCACATTACCTTCCATGTGTGTCGTCTTTTGAAGATCCATTTGCACCCTATGGGCTTTATCCATTCGGGTGGGTTCAACTAAAGTCCATACTTGGTTGACTCACATGGAATCCATCTTTGACTTCATGGCTTCAAGCCATTTGTTAGATTATGAACTATTCGAAGACTCATCGTAGGTAGTAGGCTCATCGACCTCTGTGAGCAATATGTTCTACTATTCACTAATGAGAAATCCATATTTATCTGGAACAGTATGTACCCTACTTGTGCTACGATATGCTTGTGTGTCAAAAGGATTGGTTGCTACTTCATCAACATGAATAACGACCTTAGATTAAGTCAGTTGACCTGTTTGAGCACTTTGAACTTCACCAAGTTCGCCTTTGCTCCCACTATCTTCTCTTAAAAGAAACTCTTTCTCTAAGAAGATTGTATACTTTAAAACAAACAAATTTTGTTCCAAAGTGTTGTAGAATCGATATCCAACTGTCTCCTTAGGATATCCTACAAACATAAACTTGTCAGATTTAGCTTCTAGCTTGTTTGACAAAATTCGCTCTTATAAGCTGCATAACCCCATACTTTCAGGTGAGAAAGATAGGCCTCTTTGTTAGTCCATATCCCATATGGAGTAACCTTCAACTGATTTGGATAGAACCTTGTTTAACACTTAAAAAGTAGTCTCATGTGCATAACCCCAGTAGGATTTGAGTAGATTGGCCTTGCCCATCATAGACCTTACCCAGTCCGACAAGGTTCGGTTTGTCTTTTTCACCACATTGCTTGGTGTGGTATGTAAGGTGGAGTCTACTTGGATAAGATCTCATTATCTCGAAGATAATCTAGAAACTCTTGGCTTAAGTATTTGCCACTTGGATCTCATCTAAGTGATTTGATACTTCTCTAAAGTTGTTTCTTTACTTCATAATTGAATTCTTTGAACTTTTCATAGGATTCAGATTTGTATCTCACTGGATACAAATACCCAAACCACGAATGATCATCGATAAAGGTCATGAAGTAGATAAAACCACCTCTGGCATGTATGACAATAGGACCACATACATCATGTATAAAGTCTAAAATCCATTGGCATGCTCACCCTTTCTGGTAAAGGGAAACTAAGTCATCTTTTCTTAACAATCAAGATTCACATATGTCAAATGAATCACAATCAAATGACCTCAAGCTACCATTCTTATGTAACTCAGTCATGTGTCTCTTGCTTATATGGCCAAGGCTACAATGCCATGAGCACGATGATTTCAGATTGTCTCCCTTTAGTCTTTTTCTGTCATTGATATTTAAAATTGGATTAGACATATCTAATATGTAAATTCCATTGCTTAATGTACCACCAGCATAAAAGACATCATAATGTAACAACCATTGTTACAAAATACAAATGAAAACCTTTCTTATTCAAATAAGAAACTGGAAAATGTTCTTCATCAATGCTGGGACATAACAACAATCATCCAAATTTAAAACAAAGATCACTAGGAGGTTCAAAACATAAGTCCATGAACCAACAACTTTAACTCTTGCACCATTGCACACTTGAAGGTTGGATCCCTTCGTGAGCTTCCTACTATTCCTTAGGCCTTGCATATCACTCCATATGTATGAGCCACAACTAGTATCATATACCCATATGTTGTTAGCAGAAACAATATTAATCTTAATGACATAAATACATGAAGATGATGGTGCATCACATGCCGCCTTCTTCTTCGACTCTAAGTAAGCTTTGTAGTTCCTCTTCTAATGGCCAACTTGACCAAAATAGAAGCAAGTCTCTTTCGGGGTAGTCTATTTTTCCTTTTTCTCAACCAATTTTCCCTCAGCTAACTCAAGAACATTGATCAACTTGGGTATGGTGGACATGATGTAGTTCATCCTATAGTCAAGCACAAGCTGCATAAATATATTGGGTAAACTTGGCATAATCAAGTCCACACTCATTTCAAAATCCATCAAATAACCCAATTGATTCAATCTCTCAATGTGTTCATACATCTTCAATGCATGTTGCACTAGGGATGTCCCCTCCTCTATCTTGGAACCAAAAATCAATTCAAAGACTTTAAACCTTTCAGTTCTTGCCTGCTCATTATAGTACTACCTTAGATGGTGTACTATGGAATATGCATCCATAGTCTTATACTGCTTCTGAAACTCAAGTGACATGGAGGTGAGGATAATCAATCACACCCTCACACTATCAACCAAGTGCTTTTGATTTGCCCTCTGAACTGTTTCAGATGCATCATAAACAAGGGATTGAGAGTGGCTCAACAAGGACATAGGCTAACCTTTCCCCTTTGAGAATTATTTTCAAAATCTTTCGCCAGTCCAAGAAGTTAGGCCCGGTCAATTTGTTGGCATCCATTATTGATTGTGAGTTCACATTCGTAGACATGGTTTGATTCTAACAACCTAGATGTAAAAGAAATCATGTTAGATTGTACTTAAAATGCATGATTATTACGGTTTAATAATTACGCATTATAGCTCCTATAATTTTATTGCGAATCGTTAGCCCTCACTAATGATTCGAGATAACCTATATGGAGGTTCTCCTAGTGGGTTGATATCCAATATTACTAAGAATGACCTTGGGTTTACCTAATAAGCTACCTTGGGTCAATAGGTAGGTATCTTGTCCATACCAATTGCAATTCCTTGCAACTATCGAATCCAGTTCTATCAACTGTTGATGTATGCACTATTATTGGGTTATCAACTCTTGATGTGTGTACATCTCATGTACACTTACCCAATTGCGTCTCTATCCAACATTAACCTTGGGTTTGCCCAACAAGCTAATGAGTCTAGTTAAGGCCAACCCACTAATCAGGAAAAATCATTTCCATGGATAGAACATGTCCTTATAGGGAGGGCTTGGGTTTATCCAACAACCCTAATTCTAGAAGAACTTAGGTTCACACCATATTAGTGGAAGACGTTAACCTTAATATTAATAATTGAGGTGTTTCTTTATATTAGTCTCTTTATTTCATTAGCATGCTTTATATATATCCATTCATCTCATGAAAATATAAAGATAGTTACTCTAACTATATGCCATGATTATGGACATTCTAAAATCAATTCCATGAGCCAAAATGGAATTGACTAGGTCAAACCTAGGGACATGCATGATTATTACAACCCATGAAAATAAATCAAATTTACATTTCAAGGTATTCTTTCTTGGATCCTCCTCCATGCTTCTTTCTCCTTTGTATCTATGCCAATTAATCTTAATCCTTTGTAATCTAATTACATACGTTCAAAAGAAGAACCTAAGTTACATTTGAGGGGGATTTAGATGAGAAGAGAAAAACATAGAGAAAATAGAGAGAGGCGGGGACACACAGACCCTATTTACCAAAAAGAAGTAACCATACAATATGCTCAATCAACATTGGGCAAAGTCCATAATCATCCATCATGCTAACACACACCCTTAACATGCATTCTATATTACATCCCATTCAAAGTTAAAGTTAATGGCACCCCATGATTTCAAAAGCACATGAAAAGGTTTTTCAACACTTGAACTAAAATGATCCATAAACCGATTCAACTCTCGAATCATTAACCTGATTAAACTCTTGAATCACAAGCCCGATTAAGCTCTTGAATCCTTTAATTGATTCAATACCTTGAACCACAAAACCGATTCAACTCTTGAATCCTACCTACCACGAGGTACAAATTACGCCTAAAGACCTTTGAAGGTAATTTCACCATGGTTTTACATTTTTCTCAAAACTGCTAAAAACCATAGTTAAAGAAATTTAAGGTTGAACACTTCAAACTCAACTTGCATTTTTTTATTTTGCTTATACAATTAATGAGAAACAAAAATGATGGAAGAACAAACAAAGGAATGGGAAAAACCTCATTGCTAGCCTTCATGTAGTGACGTGAAGCATGCAGTAGCCTCACAAAAGCGCACACGTCGCGACGTCACCTTCTCACGTCACAACGTTTTAAGGGTTTTGGGGCACCACGTTGGGACATGGTGACCCGCATGTTGCGTTGTTGCATGGGTTCATAAGTGATGTCACGACGTGAAACCTACATGTTACGACATTGACAGGCTGAAAGTGAGCGTGTAAAATTTGGTAAAAATGTAGACCCATGCACGCAGAGTATACCTGTGAGTTCCGCGCGAGTGTAGTGGCTAGTCAGATGTCGTTCCCATGAAGAGAAGCGTGCTAGAAATCTTGGATTTGTGACCTAGACAATATTTGGATCCAGTCTTATAGAGAATTATGAATAAATTAACTAAAATAAAGAAAGCCTAATATTGAAATTTCGATTTAAGGTAATGATGAGAAAACCTAGGGTTTTGCCTTCACCTGCCACACCTGATGGATTTTAACCTAGATAGCGCATTTATTTAATATACCATATGATTTATGTTAGCGGGTTGATCGTGTCTACAAGATATTCTCTCTCAAGATATAATTGCCTATCTCGTTAGTGGGGTGGATTGCATCTCTGCTTCGACCCCTTGACTCCGAGATGGATGAATGTGTAAACCCTAGTGCAACACCTGGAACGTGGGATATCTCTATTCCCTGATTGACCAAGTGTTGCTTTATCCATGTCCCTACGAGTCATCATCTCTCGATATCAGACTCCTAGCATTAGCATGCCATAATTGGCCAAATAATAACATGTGATTAAATTGAGTACCATGACCATAGAAATTCATATCGATATTAAATAAAGCCACAATTAAAGTATTAATCCATAGCGGTGCGCGGTTAGGGTTGAAAAAAAACCCTAGATGAAAAGTTAGTTCATAGTGATTTTCATTCTGATTGAAGATTTTAGGTCTCAAAGCAGATTAAAGAAAAATCTGAGAGAAGCCATCTTCGCGATCTCCTGGAATCCGTCTTCACCAATCTCTCTCTATCCGTCTCTCCTTGTCTTCAATCTGCCTCCAATCCCTCATTTTTTCCTCGAAATCGCTTTCTTTTTATACCTCGGAATCCAGGCGCATCAATGACCCAGAAAATCAGAACTTTTAGAGCTCCCATTCACTCCAATCAACACCCCCAAACTTAGCTTCTTGCTTGTCCTCAAGTAAGAATAGACTCTAACTAGGGCACGCAAGGATAAAGCGCAGCTAACACTGACGATATGGGTCTAGTACACATGATACCAGTAAGAAGGGGTCAACAAGAACCATTTCAAAAGATCCAGGGACTACCTCGGTTATTTAACTTCGAGAATCTTGCGCAGAGTCGGTCTCGGTTGACCCAGAGTAGGTGACCTTTTCTTTCAATAATTTTTTCCCGAGTCTAAGATGCGGTTAAAGGGTGATCCATTGTATAAATTCGGCTACTTGGTACCCCCGAAACTTGAATCTTCGCCTATTGATTGGCTGCAGTAGGCTTAAAGTCATCTATTTTAGTCCATTTTAAAGTTTTAATGTAAAAAGAATAATTGAATGCGAGAGATATGAAGAAACTCACCAAATTTTTTATTTGCGGGAAGTATAAAAGAGAAATCTGGAGTGGAAAAATACGATGCTTGGCGGGTAAAAATGCAAAAAATAGCGAGAGCGGAAATAGAAAGCAAGCGCTAGCCTATGTTGCGGTTTTGGGTTCTGGGTCCAGTCATGAGGTCGCTGACATCAGTGAAATCGATCGCGGGTGTGACATATGAGGTCAGTCAGTGACATCGGGAACCCGCAGTTCAAAGGCTGCGAGTCATGAAGTGAAGTGGCGACAAGATGTGTCGCGACATAGGAGCGAGCAGTTGAGACTTGTGGAGGCGTAGGTGATGTCGGCAGGGATTCGTGTCGCGACAGCAAGAGCAATCGAAGGAAAGATACAAGTGGCGACAAGATTGAAGCATGCAGTAATCAGTTCGATGTGCGACAGCATATTGATGTCGGCGACATCATGAGAAAACTTGATTAAAGCCTGCGGATCCTTTAGTTGATGTACGACCAGAGATTGATGTCGTGACATCAGAAGACAAGTTGAATGCTGAGAAGACCGCTTGGGGCTGAAGTCGCGACGTGGATCGAGGTTAAGACATGAGGAGAGACCGAGTTGGAAATCGCCAAGTGACTAGATGTAAGGCAAAGAGGAATTATTATTGCATTTAAAGGCAACAGAACAGAAACTCTAGAAGAACAAAGTCAAAATTGCGTTGAGGTAGTCATATGACAACTGAGATTCACTCAGATGAAAACAGAAAGAAATGACTAACATCCGATAGAGGATGAAGGTGTAACCTCTGTCATGATGGGATAATCACATGAACCCAAGAGATGAAGTGACATGAGTCAAGATCAGCAGCTTGCTGAATCATCCTTCAAACCAAAGGTGAAATTCGCTGACTTGGAGGAGGCAGTGGCTGGGCCAAATCTTTGGGATCTAAGATTAAGTGGATTAGGGCCCAATTGAAAGACCCTGTAAATGCACAGCTATCAGGAAGAGGAAGACAGCTGTGGCCCTGACGAAAATTACAGATATTTGAAGGCTCATTTTCTTTATTTTTAGTTTTCTTTTCTTTCCTTTTCTTTTATTTTCTTCAATATGGATAGTTTAGATTCGTTGCTCGTTCTAGTTTTCTTTTATTTTCTAGAATTGGATGTTATCGTTTTGAGCTAAAGCTGAATGCAGAATTCAATTCTTTTCAAATTACCACCTGGAATGTTGAAGTTCAGACAAATTTCTGGAATTCGGCTTATCCAGTTTCGAAATGCAGTTATTCTTATGATCAGAGGAATGCTGTAGTGTGTAATTTGGTAATTGAGAACCCGGCTTTCATTAAAGAATGCTATTGTGAGAGAAATTATCTTCCCTTTTGTTATTTCGGCCAAATTACGAATTTCGGTTTATGATTTACTTTCGGTTATGGGTTTAAAGTTTTGATCTGAACCTCCAGTTTCTTATGCAGAGTATTAAAGGCGTGTTTCATTGCTCGATTTCAAGGAGGTCCCTACGAGTGACACGAGATGACAATCCTGGGGAGTTATGAATATTTCTTTGAAGGTATATTAACTTTTGCTATTAGAATCTAATGAGCTTTGTGAGTTTACTTGAGTAAATCCTCTTCTCACTTGAAATCAAGAGCCGAGTTGAATGAGTTACATCAGTTTAAACAAGCGAGAGAGTTTTCCTCGGTCGAATAGTGTAGCCAATCAGTGTTAGGCTGAGATCATCAAGGAGAGGTGAAGTCTATTTTAATTTGGAGGAAGAGTAACCTGGAAGTTGTATATCTTGTAGGCCGATAACTTAGGAGCTAAAGGTGTCTGATCCAATAAAAATGGAGTATGAAGTATTGCGAAAAATACCCGGAATTAGGAAGTCCTTGTTTAAAGTAGTTATCTAATTCCTTGTATTCGAAGAATCGGGTCAAGAATTAGATAATGAAATGTGAAGTGTGGAGATCCAAATTTGAACTGTGCTTGTAGCAGACCCAGTTTTTGAAATACGAGTTCTGAGAAAAATTTACAAGTTGACAACGGGAATTGATACTTAGCGATAGCATTGATCTTAATGCGTTCTCTAAACGATAATTATTCAATTTCTATTTGTTTTCCTAACTATTAATTATTCTTTATTCTTTATATTCAAGTTTATTGTTCATTCAGTTATTTCCCTTTGTTCGTTTAATTTTCCAGCACTCAATGCTGGATCTTACTATCATTTAGTGGTCCCAGTATTAGCCAAATTGAGTAGTCGGGGTAGTTGATTTAAAATTCTGAGATCTCTGTGGGATCGATGTACGGACTTAAATCCATTTGTGCGCCGACTGTGCACTTGCGGAATATCGGACCAAGACCAGAGCTTTGAAAAGGATTCACTCTAGGAGATTTTTGGTTTATATAGTATAATGTCAACTTAAGTTTATGTGAGATTGCCGGGGTAGATAATAGTCCTTGGTAATTTTGTTATAAGGCGAATTGCAATGTCTCATTTGGTCTCACGCAACAAGCTTATTGGCATCATTGCGAGTTAGTCAATAGTCCTTGGTAGCTAACGTCATAAGAGTGGCCATGTGTTTTGGTTAGATCAACAAGTTTTATGGCGCCCGTTCTTTGAGGATCGAAAGAAATTTAATAAATCAATATTTAGATGAAAGAAGAAATACTAATTTGGACATTTAAAGAAAAAAAAAGAAAAAAAAAATAGATTTTCAAGCGTGAATCGGTTTGGCCACTAACTATGAGAAACACATTGAATATATTTGATGATTTGACTAATCCTATTAATGGGAGTGTTTGCTGAGAAAAACTTTGATGCATAGGAAGCGGAACCTTTGGGCGATTCGGTGACACGGAAATAGAAAGGGCTGCTGGAAGCTTGAGAAGAGACCAAGAAGGCGAGGAAAACTCAACAATGGCGGATGAAGGCGGGATCGGGTTGAAATACATATAGAAGGCTAGAAGGCCACGGTCAACGTCACGATGGAGGATTTACGGAGACGATTATACGAGGAAGAATACTTTCGGCAATCGAACGACTGCCAGTTGATGCTGTAATTTTGAAGTAAGAAGCCAACGATTACAATGGTCGGCATCGGTTCTTGGTCATCCTTTGAAGATCCAAATGAGCACTTGGAAGATTCCTCGGGATAATTTAATACCGTTAAAATTTGAATGGGGTGAGACCCCGGAAGTCATAAAGCTGCATCTATTCCCATTCTCTCCTAAGAATCACAGCCTTCATGGTACGAATCTTTACCATATGGTTACGTTGATGCTTGGGAGGAATTAGTAGAGGCCTGCTTAGGTAGATTCTTTCCCCTAGCCCTCACCCACAGAAAGAAGGAGGGAAATCATTGTGTTCGGGGAGGATGGCTTTGTATGTAGCTTAGGAAAAGATTCAAGCGTTCTTTGAGAAGATGTCAATGCATGGGATAGATCTAGAGCTTCGGATGGACATTGTATATCATGCTTTGGGCAGTATATCAAAAGGGATCATTGATGCTTCATGCTGTGGAGCATTCAGAGCGAAAAGTCTTCGAAGAAGCGAGGCGATTGAAGACCTGGCTAAATGTAACATGAAAACTCCTTCTGAGCTTTCAAGAGGAAACAACAAAGGAAAGGGGATCATGGAGCTGAGCAAGATGACAGCCATGGAAGCCAAGTTGGATGCCATTATGCACAGGTTGGACAAGCAAGAAAGAAAGACACACACTGCTCATGAAATAGGACTGATTGAAGAGGAGTTATTGAAGGAAGTGCGGAGAATGGCGAAGAACTTTATGATCTTTGAAGGAGGTTAATTATTTGGGTGAGCCAAGAGCTTACCATTTCAAACCCAATCTAACCTTCGGCGTATCACCCGGCTACTGGGAACCATGAGAACTTCTCGAGTATGGTGGAGGGAGACTGAGGCCCAGGCGAGGAGACAGAACCCTCAGCCAAAGGGTACTCGCGGCGCAGGTTCCAGCCAACACGGACACAGAGCACGGGAATGAATACGAGAAGGGGGTCAGAGGGCCCAATCTTTTGAAGAACTGCTGCATTTCATGGGGGATAATAAGAAGCTGTTGAACCTCCGTAGTGAAAGTTTCTTGAGTTAGACGACTACCACCAATTCTCAAATTTTGAGGAACCTTACCGCTAATCTGTCTGAAGAACACAGGAGACACAAGTAGGAGCGTGGCCCTAACTGCAAAGCCAAAGGAAAGATGCCTTTCCAAGTAGCACAAGGAAGAACCCAAAAGGCGCATGGGTACGTGCGGCTTAGGAGTGGGAAGGAGCTAGAAGGATGAAGGAAAGATGCGACAACAAAAGGCATTAGAAAGATCGGAAAGGGAAGAGGAGCTGGAGGAATGAAAAAGAAAGAATAGAGAGGAAGAACATCAAGGATCAAAGCTTGCAGTACCATTTCCACAAGGCTGAGAAGTCAAGAATGGAAGAGCGGTTGCAAGGTTCTTGAAAACTTTCGAGGAAGGCTGGAGATCGGTATGCCTTTTCTTGAAGTGGTGACTCGGATGCCACTCTGTCTGCAAAATTTAAGGAAGGACATGCGAGCAAGAAGAAAAATAGTAGAAGAAGGAATGAGTGAATCTCACTTTGCCCACTTGTAGTGCAGTAATAAAAAAAAAAAACTACGGTAAAGATGAAGGACCCGGGGGAGTTTCAAAATTCCTTGTATTGTTGGAGGTGAATTCGAGCTCTACGTGACTTCGGGAGGCTAGTATCAATTTGATGCCTCTTTTCTGTTGCCAGAAACTAAGTTTGGGGAGCTTACTCCCACTATTTGTTACTCTTCAAATGGCGAACTGGTCGATGGTAAAACTGAAGGAGTCATTGAAGATGCAGTCCTTTGTTAGAGTTTGTTTTCCAGTAGACTTAAATCATTACGGACATGGAAGAAGATTCACAAGTACCCTGCTATTGGGAAGACCATTCCTAGCCTCTTTGGAGCTACTTATTTGATTGATATGCGAAAGGTTCTTATCTTGAGGATTGGAGAAGAAGTTCTTTGCATTCAATTTGATCAGTACAAAATATAAACCCGAAGACTAAGGAAAGTTTACCAATGTAAATGATTTTGTCTATACTTCCAATCTTGATATTAACCATGGTGTAACACTCCGGTTTCTATCAATGAAAAAGAAATGAATTCCCAGTATATTGAAGATGTCTATTAAGATTTCCATACAATGAGTTTAATTCTATAGAAAGCGTATTTGAGCTTGAGCAAAAGCAGCGATAATGGGAAAATAGTGGAGAAGAAGAGATTCATCAAGAAACCAGTGCAGAAGGGCTAGTTTTGAAAGAGTTGCCATGTCATTTAAAGTATGCTTACTTAGAATTACCAAAGAAAAAACCAGTGATCATTTCAGCCAGACTCAGTGATGTTGAGGAACAAAGATTGCTGAAAATATTAAGGAAGCATAAGGAATCGCTAGCTTGGTCCATTGAAGAACTGAAGGGTATCAGTCCATCAATATGCATGCATAAGATTCTACTAGAAGAGACTTTAAAACCATCTATACGAACACCGGAGGAAATGAATCCGATTGATGAAGGAAGTAGTCGAAGGAGGTACTCAAATTGTTAAATCTTTGGTTTTATCTATGCTATCTCAGTTAGTCACCCAGGGTGAGCCAGTCCATGGTTCGAAGAAAGGGGTTTGCGTGATCGAAATGAAAAAAAAGCGAATTGATTCAACAAGAACGGTGAGGATGGAGGTATGTATTGATTCACGAAGTTGAATCGGCAACTAGAAAAGATCATTTCCCTTTGCCTTTCATTGATCGGATGTTGAGACAGGTTAGCGAGGACACCTCACTTTTTTTGGATGGATATTCGGGATACAATCAGATTGCTATTGCACCAGGATCAAGAAGACCACATTCACATGCCCTTATGGTACCTTTGCCTTGAAGAGGATGCCTTTTTGGGTTATGTAATGCTCGGCTACATTCGAGGAGGTGTATGATGTCCATATTCTCGATTTAGTTGAAGAAGTGATGGAAATTTTCATGGATGGCTTCCTTGTGTATGGATCAGCTTTGATCAATGTTTAAACAATAAAACGATGCTTCAAGATGCCAAGACAAGCATTCTTGAATTGGGAAAAATGCCATTTATGGTGACGAAGGAAATTGTTCTTGGGCATAAAATTTATGCTCTTGGGCCCAGAAGTTGATAAATCAAAAGTATCCATTATCAAAACTCTTGCACCACTACTACGAGTAAAAGGAGTAAGAAGCTTCTTGGGGCATCTTTGGATTTTACGGAGATTTATCAAGATTTTGCAAAAATGCTTGAACCACTATGCGAATTCTTTGGGAAAAGATACAAGGTTCAATTTTGATGACTCCTGCAAGAATGCTTTTGATGAAATCAAGCTCAAATTGGTACAGGCACCTATAATGGTTGCACCAGAATGGGATCAGGGATTTGAAATAATGTGTGATGCCAGTGATTTTGCTATGGGAGCAGTGTTGGGGCAAAGAAAAGAGAAAGTATTCCGGGCCATATACTATGCTAGTAAGACCTTCAGTAAACCTGAAAGCTACTCAACAAGCGAAAGGAGATCTTGCCATAGTATTTACTTGTGAAAATTTAAATGATACATTTTGGGATCCCATGTGGTAATTCACAGCGATCATGCGACAATCAAATACTTGATGTCGAAAAAGGAAGCTAAGCCCGAGATTGATAAGGTGGAGTCTTCTTTATTTGCAAGAGTTTGATTTAAATCAAGGATAAAGGGATGTGACAATGTGATAGCGACCACTTGTCAAGAGTAGAAAGCGATGATGAAGAAAGAAAATGTTCGAGTTAACGAGAACTTCCCGGATGAGCAATTGTTAAAGTTTCAGCTAACTTCCATGGTATCGCGTGTATGAATTATACGGCGTAGATAATGCCTTCGAATTCGACTACCAATAGAGAAAACCGAGGCCGACATCGGATATTATATTTGGGATGACCAGGCTATTATTGAAGTGCGACATGATAATAGAAGATGTGTGCGGAGAAGGTGAACAGGCAACATTTTAAATGAATGCCATGTCACCATATGGGGGACATTTTACGGAGAAAGAAACGACTCTAAGATACTCAATCGGGGTTTATTGGCCCACTATCTTGAGATGTGCGAGTGGAGTGAAATTGTATGATCGATGCCAAAGGATTGGAAATATCGGCGCGAGATAAAATGCCCCTAAAAGGTATTATGAGTGATACAAATTTTGATGTTTGGGGAATAGATTTTTATGGGACCTTTCCCACCATCATTTGGAAACCTATACATACTGCTAGCGATGGGTCGTTCCAAATGGGTGGAAAGACTTGATGGCTTGTCGAATGATGCTAACAGTTGTGAGTTTCTTGCAAGAATATTTTGAGCCGGAGTTTGGAACCAGGAACCATCATTTGTGATGGGGGAACCCATTTACCAAACAAAATATTTGCAAAACTCATGAGTAGGTATGGGATCAAGCATGTAATGAGTTTAGCCTATCATTACGAGACTGATGAATGACGAAATTTCCAACGGGGGAGATCAAAAGAATACTTGAAAAGGCGAGCTGGCGGGGAAGGATTGGTCTTCCAAACTTGATGATGCACTTTGGGCTTACGGGGGCTGCAAGACCCCCCATTGGAATGTCCCCATACGAGTTGTTTTGGCAAACCATGTCATCTACCTCTTGAATTAGAATACAAAGCGATGGGCCATTAAGTTAAACTTACGATTTTAAGAATTTGCAAGGGAAGAAAAGATTGCTCAAGCTATGCGAATTCTGGAAGAAGCGAAATGAAGCCTATGATAATGCTAGAATATACAAAGACAAGACAAAGAAATGGCATGATCAGAATTTTGAGAAAAGAAGAGTTCCAACCGGGAGCAGGTTACGCTTTTTAATTCTAGATTGAGTAGTTTCGGGAAATTAAAATCAATTGAGTGGGCCATACACGGTGGTATCAAGTACTACATTTGGAGGCGGTAACTCACTTGAAGGCGATAATGAGGAAAGAATTCAAGGTCAATGGACAAAGTTAAAGCATTATCTCAACGGGGAAGAGGAAATTGAAGAACTCAAGCGGTTCTTGAGGAAAAGAAGAAATTACCCTGACAAGTCGACTAGGAACCCAAAAGGCGAGCATTTAATGGGAGGCAACCCATGAGGATTTAAATTACGATTTTAAATTTTGAAATATTTCTTTTCTTTTAGTTGCTGATTAAATTAGGTCAAATTTGTTTTTAGAGATAGATTTAATTTTTAGAAATCGGTGTAGTTTTAATTAAATTTTCTTGAATATTACGGTGATCTTACGCAAGGTTTAAAGACATGAATAGCAAGGCAGCTTCACGAATAAATTCCGGCCCAACTTGCGGAGAATTCGCGACATGAAAAGGGCGCAACCTTCTCCCTAACCCAATTCTGTATATATACTTGAGTTGATTGTTAAATCTTTGTTTAAAATATGCTTGAAGAGATGCAAATGGAGTTAGGAACAATAAAGAATTGAAGTTTTTGAAGTCATTGAGTTAAAGGCTTAGGGCGCGACAGGAAGGTTATGTCGTGACAAAACATTGATGTCGTGACCTGTTCCGAAAGGGCAACTTGGGTGTATTGAAAGAAGAAGGTATATGTCGCGACACCACTAGGAATTCGCGACAGTGAATTAAGTTTCAAAATGGAAAAGGATGTCGCCACATCAAACAATTCCTAGAAAACCTTGTATTGTCGCGACATCTTATGTATGTCGCGACACAAAGTGCGACATGTGCCAACTACTCACTTCAAAGCTAAATTTAATGATCAAATAAAAGGCGGGTGGAAGTCGCGACATGTTTTAATTGAAGCATTAATTCGCCCACAAACATTGATTGAATTGCAACTGTTGGAAACTTTCTCATTCACTCCAATCCACATAACCATTCACCTTCGTCTTCCTTCTGAATCTCAACCTCCGAAAACCCTAGCAACCCAAACCTTCTGAAAAGCTTTTCTCTCGTTTCCAATGGCTGAAATTCCCACCACGGTCCCCTAACCTAGACGAGATTATGAGGATCATGAGCAATCGAGAGAAGAAAGAAACTACTTGAGAAGAAGCAGTTAGATGAGATTCGTCGGGAAGAACAATGAGAGGTGCCATCAGAAACACCGAGAAGCTCAGAGCCTTCTCAAAAGAGCGAAAAGGGGAAAGGGGAAAAGGAGAGAAGAAGAGAAGAAGTAGAAGATTTCGTCTCGAGACGAGCTATTCAGTGGAAGAAGTATTATGCTAACGAGGGTTTGTTTACGGAGAGGGATTCAAACCACATTTACTCCTTTCCAAGGGGAGATGATCGAACGAGAGGATGGGAGAGTCTCTGCGCACACCAAAAATCAGGGTATACAGCATTGGTAAAAGAGTTTTATTCAAATATGGTGGTAGCCGAAGGATGGAGGCCATAGGGAGGAGTCCGTCTCATACGAAGCCAAGGCCATCAACAAGGCCTATGGTATGACAAGCCACAAACATGGTTCCAAATTCAAGAAACCGTTGAAAACCCGTAGTTCGAAAGATTGCCAAGAAGCTCACTAACGGTAAAGTGCGCTTGAACCAAGCAAAGAAGGAAGGCTGAGAACAGAATGCAGGAAGCCTTTATCAAGAGGTTAAGGTATGGTTTTATTTTCTTCTGGGTTTGCTTTGGTCCCAAGCAGAAAACAGCGGCGTACGCTGAGAGAACAAGAAGCTGTGTTGCTGTATGCCATACTCAAAGGGTACAAGATCAATATAGGAGTTATCATAGAGAATTCTATCATGAGATATCATGAAGGGAACAAAAGAGGTCTTATTCCTCACCCAGCAACAATCACTGTTCTGTGCTTGAAGGCTGGGGTCAAAGGAATTTGGGAGTCAGAAGAAGAAGTACCCAGAGCTTCACCACTCCTTCTGACAGGAGTTAGCAAGGGACCAAGAAACCTGAAAAAAAGGGGAGTGCTGGTAGAGAACAGAGATGAAGCCCAAACTGAGGAACCGTAGTGCTGAAACTCGTGAGGGTTGATGATCAAGGAGCATAGCACCCAGAAAACTCACCCGACAACAACGACTACATGTTCGCGCACAATGCGGCAAGATGGCGTGTCTAATAGACTTCCATCCCTTAGCGCTCCTCCCGTGCGTAATGTAAAACTTCCAACCTGGAGAAAGCTCAAGGGGAGCACAAGAGCACAGCTCGGTACTGGAAGCTCTTAATGCCTTGTAGAAGAGAATAGATGAAAGAGAGAAGGATTGGAAACTACAGCAGGAATTCAGAGAAAGCATTTATGAAAAAGAATTGAAAAGAAGAGACCAACAGTGGGAGGAAGAGCTAAATAGAAAAGAAAAGGAGCATGAGGTGGAGCCACAAGAAGAGAATAAAGAAGGGGAGAGAAGAGTTGAATAGAAAGAGGAAACGTATGAGAAAATATCAAGCAAGAAGGGAAGAGTTTAAGAAAGAAATGAAGGAAAGAGATCACAATTTGTTACAAACTCAAACTCGCTCATGAAGCTTTTATAACAACCAGCCAGCGTGATTCTCAACTCTTAACTCGAGCAAAGAAAAGAGGATACAAGAGCAAGAAGCCAAATCTTGTGAGCAAGTCAAAGGATTTAAGTTTTTACAAGTCTCTACAAAAGGATTTTGAGAAGAAATTGGGATGATGTAGACAAGCAGTTGCAAGATACGTAATCCCATGTACAAAAGAATGGCTAGAAAATTGATCTCGATTAACACAACCTCTCAAAATTTGGGTTATGACTGAAATGGAGAATACAATGAATGGTTTGGGAAAGAGACGTGATGAGTTGAACAAAAAAAGTTGACTTAATGAGATTTTCTAATAAAGAACAAGTGGAGAAGGAAACCAAGAAGAGGGAAGGAGCAAAGAGAAATGAAAATTCCCGAATCTCTAAATTCCCATTTAGGTACATTGCACTAGATCCCTAACATCTTTTTGGTTCCGCTATTTCAAAAGAAAATAGACCTTCTCTCCTCGCCTAACTTTCGCACCATCCTTCTCCCATATCATCCAACTCATTTAATTGAATCGCATGCTGAGAAATTTAAATTGAATTGTTGTAAAGCAATTTAAATTTGTTTGATTCCAAGGATTGTGTTGCTTTGTGATTGAATGATCGTGAAATTAAAGTAGAAATTAGTTCCGTAATAAAACTCGAGAGGTGATGAGTCGAATCAATGGAAGTTGTATCAGAATGAGCCGAATGTGTAATAAGGGCCAAATGAATACACATTTGAAACACAAGGTGCAAAAGTTACTTAAGTATAGCGGATAAGTCCAGAATTGAGGAAGGTAATACAATAGAAAAAAAAAATAATATTTTTGAGTTTGTGGTATGAACAATAAGTTAAGGAACCCGTTGAATATCAATTAATTTAAATACTCATCAACAAAAATTAGTCAAGGTACTCCCTATGGTTAGTCACAACTGTTCAAACCAAATTCTAGAATTTGTTAGATTATTGGTTGAGGCGAATCCTAGGTGATACAGCTGACAAGAGATGATGCAGCTATTCGACAATGAGCCATTCTAGCCATCCTCATTCATATGCCGATGCATATACAAGAAGTTCCGTAAATCGAGTCAACAAGCCTATTTTTCAAAAATAGACCAATGGAAACCCCAACTCATCCTAAGACATCAACTTCTTCAAGAAGAACCTATGATTACCCAGAATTCAGCAGAGAAGAAAGAAATGTCGTGGAGTATAGATTTTGAGGAACTCAAAAGCGGAACGAAAAGCAAAAGACATAAAAAGTAGTAAATGCAATAGAAAAGAGTTTATAGGATAAGTTTTATCTTTTGCGGGCCTAACTCTTTTGAACAATTAAGTTCTTAAAGTTTCAACGCCCAGCACCCTAATGCCATCTGGTATGGGAGCTACTAACCCAAAGTTCGCTAAGAGCAGCAGAAACAAGCAAACATTGCACTTTATCTCTCTCGAATGTTGACAAACAAGGTTTCGTTGAATCACAAGCGAAATATGGGGCATACAGCTCGAATTGAAGAAATTAAAGAGATGTCCCAAATAAGGAAGTTTGTGAGCTATTAGGAAACCATAAGAAAGAAAGGGCGTAAGAGAAGAGAAAAGGTTTAGGGTAATCTTAACTGCAATCTTTCATCCACCATTACCTGTGCCTAACAATAAAAGCCCAAAAGACCCGATTGATCTCAAGGTCGAAATCATCTACATTAGTGGAGATCAATATGAAAAACAAGCCTATGGAATTCGGGAAGAATAGAAACAATCAAAATTGTGAAGGACTTTAGAGTTAAATGACCAAGATGAAATGAGAAAGGAAAATAATCTATTATTCAATGTGGATCCAATGAATATGTTGTTTGTAAAACAACTTCATCAGCTTTAGTTTTGCATAAGATAAAGACGAGTCTGCGCTACGTTAGTCGAGCTAAAATCAACAAAATTTATATACACCTAAGCTCCTACCATCATTAGTCAAGCTATCAAAGAGATAGTGGTCTAGGGTCGAACACTGGGATGAGCTTATCCTAAAAATGGTTTGCATCAGTATGAAGGTAAGGCTTTCTTATTCGACTCTTTGATTTGGGTTTCAAAACAAATGGGAATGGTTTGAAAACTCAAAATTGTAAAATCGAAAGTTAAAGTGTGAAAAAGTTAACTTTGAAGAATTAGGGTCACTAACTTGGCAAGTTAGGGCAAACAAGGTCTCGGGTTTTATCCTCGCTGCTATGACATGCAACATATAGTCCATGGCATAACCGGATCTATATTTAACTAGCAAACTCACTCCATGAAACATCTCCTATTTGAGTCAAAACAGTAGCATGCGCTATGGCCCCTTTTAGTTTAAAAACCCTAACATTAAATTATCATTTCCCAAAGGCTCGTAAAGACCATCTAAAGAACAATGCTGCATCTCTCACCCGAGCACCGCATCCTAAAGCATGGAGAGTATTGGCCAAAATAATAAATGTGAAATGTTATTTAACCCTAATTCAAGAACCCTAACATGTAAATATTATCTCGCAGGTCATAAAACCATCTAAAGAACAACAAATCCTAAAGCATGGAGAGCCACAACCAATAACATCCCATGTTATGCAAACTAAGTTTTGAGAATAAGAGCTATAAATAATTCACCCGTAGCTTTTAATACAAGAGGACAACATGCATATGCCCCACCACCAAGCTAGCTTCCTTCCTCTTCAAAGAAAGGAGGTTTAGTTTTCAAGCATCTCAGTTGTCATCCTCAAGAGGTGTGTTTGAAAACAGAAAGGAGAGAGAAAGAAGAGAGAGAAGAGAGAAAAAGAAATTAAAAAGCAAAACTTAAAATGCTATTCTTATTTATGTTAAAAACTTACAAAATATCTTCTCCTACGTGAGATTGTTCACCAATTGTTCACACAAAAAGTTACAAAAACAAGAGGTTTCTTATATAGCCTCAAGGTATGAAAATACCAAAACCTATGAAATTGGCTAAGTTATTGGACAATTAAGTAATACACCAAGTTTGGAGGCTTATTGGCATTAATTACAAAGCATGACGAGGCAGTCACCAAGTAGGTCGAGGAATTTCGCTAATCCATGAATCGACAGCCCAGCGAAAATGGAAAATTTCGCTATGTTTATAATTCGCTAGTTAGCGAAATTTCGCTAAGCTAGCTTAAAATGTTGTGAGTAGCTTAAATCAGTTTTTTCGCTAAAAATGGTGCTTAGCTAACTGAGTGGTCTAGCGAATTTGGCATTTTCAGAAACAAGTGGAATTTTCGCTATGGTTAAGTAAATTTCGCAATCCTAGCTTAAAAATTTTTGCAAGCTTAGCTTAAAATTCCAAATTTGTTGGATCCTTCATCGCATTGCCTCCCTCAAGTTCTAACCCGCATCACATTTTCTTCATTTTGCCTTGGTTTTCTCATTGATTCGGGTCGACTGATGTATCGAGACTTGAGTTCAAACTTCATGATTCGTCATTTATCTCGGATATCAACTCCAAAGAAAAGCCCGCAAACAGCCAAAATTTAAATGGCATAAGTGTTACTAAGAAGATCAGAACACTCAATTGGTATAAATGACATGATTAATGTACAAAAGCACTCAAACCTATCTAATATGTGGTTCAAAATTGCACTTTTTTTGGGCATTAATCACACCCATAACCAAAACGTTGCTAGTCCCTCAGCAAATAAAAATAAAAAGGAGATGCATGTGGTGATTTTCAAAAGATTATGATTCAAAAGGTTGATGTAATTTATACACAATACTTTAAACCGAACATTTGACATCAAAATTTAAAATGGGATATGGAAAGAACCAACCATACGCAGGTTCTATGTCAATGTTGGTTCCATGATTCTCAACTCGATTTCCACCTAAGTCTAATCGTCTTTTCGAATCCGTGACTAAGTCAAATAAAGTGTAAAATTTGTTCCCTCCCCAACCTAGCATTCGACATGGCCTTAAGTCGCCAACAACCTAGATGGCTAGTTAATTTTCTTTCTTTTTCAACTATATTGTAGATGCAATGCTTAAAACCGACTTCACCAAAGTCCGTGTAATCTGGGTCCACCCGATGACTCTCAACCACTAAAGGTTTAGGGCATCAAGCCAAAAGGATCACTTGACCACTAACTCTAAAGGCTTCATCCCGGACTTCGAATGACTTCGAAAATTAAGCACCCACAAGTCATTAAACTTCACCTATCCACCCATGTAACGAACACAAAATCGATGACTCCCAGCCAATTAAGGCTTAGGGCATCGGGTTTCAAAGGCTTTCGCCATACACCCCTCGGACCGTGCTCGGGTTTCAAAGCAAGATTTCACGACTTTATTTTTCTTTTTCTTCTTTTCTTTTTCTTTTTCTTTCTGCTTTTTCTTTTCTTTTCCTTTTTGGAAGACAACATTGGTCTTCAAATGTAGGTAACTCAAAACTATCCTAGGTAGCCAACATACCTAAGGCCGGCTTTGCAAAGTGAAAGGAGGTATGCAAATTCACAAATTTATCGGCAATCTGAGCGCAAGGTGTGAATTTAGCATAAAAGGAAAATTTCCAAGTTGAGCATGCCGGACTGCGGATCGACCAAAAATTTAATTCAAGCATGGAATTTGTTCTAGCATAGAAGTGAAATACGATGATTCAATCATCCAATTTTATAGCACCAATTGTCCAATTTGTAGCAATTCAATCGTCCAATTGAAAAGAAAACATTTACACAAAGTAATGTGCTCAAAACATGATACTGCATAATTATTTTAACCAAATCTCCCCTAAGTATGGTGAGGATTGTAAGGCTCAGGAGGATCCAAGCAGAGAATTTCTTCATCGCCGGGCCCGTCGCACCACATAAGGTTTCACTGGGTCCATTGACTTTAAACACCTTGTTATCATCCGATTGGATTAAATCTATCGAACCGTTGAGATATGCCTGTTGACTATGAACGGGATTCGCCCATCGCGTGACTTGAGTTTGCCTGTGCTGATGAGCTTGAGCTATATAAAAGAACTTGGTCTCCTCTTTAAAATCCTTCCTGGTTATCATTCGATCATGCCATCTTTCGATTTTTCCTTTGCAATCTCGAATTCAAAGGCATCATTCCGTATTTTTCCAATTCATTGAGATCAAGGAACCTCTTGACTCCGGCTTTACTTAAATCCAAATTCAGCTTCTTAATTGCCCACCATGCTTTGTACTCGATCTCCACTGGAAGGTGACACGCCTTACCATAGACCAATCGATAAGGGGACATTCCCAGGATTGTCTTGAAAGTCGTTATAAGCCCATAGCGAATCGCGCTGATAGACCAATCTTTCCTGCTAAGGTTTTACCACCTTCATTAGAATGGTCTTGATCTCCCCGCTAAGTTCTACTGACCACTTGTTTGAGATGGTAGTGTGGCCACTTTG
This sequence comes from Tetrastigma voinierianum, assembly GCA_016808115.1. NCBI lineage: Eukaryota > Viridiplantae > Streptophyta > Magnoliopsida > Vitales > Vitaceae > Tetrastigma > Tetrastigma voinierianum. The sequence goes on from JAEQBH010000383.1 coordinate 162,396, forward strand.
TGTTTCACACATATTTAGCCATGAGGTTTTCAAATGGTTTATTGCGTAAAATGAGAACCTCCATCACTAATAATGGTTTTCGAACCCCAAACCCGGAAAAGATATCGCTTTCAAAAAATTTAATTACCACTCTACCGTCATCGTTCTCGCAGGGAATTGCTTCAACCCATTTGGAGACATAAATTACTACCAATGGGGTGTACATATTACCATATGACGAGGGAAAAGGTCCTATAAAATCGATGCCCCACACATCAATAATTCAACAACCAAAATCGGGTTCAAAGGCATCATATGATCTGCAGACAACCTTCCCAAGCCTCGCATTTGTCACATACACTCAAGACATTTGGTGTGCTTCCCCCAATAAGGAAGGCCAAGAGAAACCCGACTCAGAGCACCTTCATTGTCGTTTTCCTCGGGAAGCAAATACCACCACAAGCACTCTCATGGCAATGGTTTGTACTCCTCGATGTTCCTCCTACACATTTCCCCTGGATGATTCTCTCAAGCATCAAAGATTTTTAAATAATAGGAAAGGCTCTTCTCCCAATAATAGAATGGATTTATAAAGAAATATTTCCCATCCCGTCCTTTCCACTCGCCGGATTTTCCCGTAGTGAGGAAATTGGCAATGTGAGTACACTCAGTGGAGCTTTCCAATCGTATTAAGGATTCTTCAGAAATTCATCATTACGGTGGACTGTGGAGTGCTCGGGCTATAGTTAACCTTGGATGTACGATCCGCCACCACATTTTCCACCCCTTTTCTTATCTCTTATTTGCAAGTTGAACTCTCAAGAGCAGAACCTAACTGATGAGTCTTCACAGATTTTGTTTGGTTAAGAGATATTTCAAAGAAGAATGATCTCAAAATGACTATATCAAATAACTAAGTATGTTCGAATTTATCTAAGGCATACACCATTGCCAAGAACTCTTCTTCCGTAGTGGTATAATTCCTCTCAGGTTTCATTCAAGGTTTTACTGCGATAATACACCACATGAGGTTTCCCATCTTCTCGTCGAGTACGCTCCCATGCTAAGATCACTGCGATCACACATCACCTCAAATGGTAACCGCCACCAGGTGCTCGAACTATTGGGGCAGTAGTCAAATGAAATTTTAGTTCTTCGAAACTCTTTGGCAATCTTTCTCCCAAACGAATCTGGCATCCTTCTCAAGAAGCTTGTACAGGGGTTTGGCAATTTTGGAAAAATCTTTAATGAACCGTCAGAAGCCTGCATTTACTCAAGGAATTGTCTAATTTGTTCTCACATTTGTTGGGGCGGCAATTTGAAATAATGTCGATCTTTGCTTTATCAACTTCAATTCCCCTGCTAGAAATAATGTGCCCCAATACAATTCGTTTACCATAAAATGGCATTTCTCCCAGTTAAGCACCAAATTCTTCTTATGCACCTCGCAAGATGGCTTCCAAATTGGTTACATTTCCTTCAAACACCCCCATATATCGGGATATCATCCATGTATATCACATTATACTCATCATGTCACCGAACATATCGAGCATTACATCGACAAAAGTGGCTCTGGGCTGCTATAAAGCCTAAAGGCATCCTCCTATAAGGTTATCGTGCCAAAATGGACAAGTAAAAGTAGTCTTTTCCTGGTCTTCTCAAGGAATTTCTATCTGAAGGCCCCGAATACCCATCCAAAAGCAATAGCGGGTGTCCCGAAATCCTTCCAGAGTTGATCGATGAACTACAATGGAAAGTGGTCTTTCGTGTCACTCATCGAGCCTTCTATAATCTATACACACTCTCCAACTCCGGTTGTGTCGGGTAGACAATTCTTCACCCTTCTCAAGCCACGCTTGTTACTCCCGATTTCTTAGGCACCACCGAGTTGGACTAACCCATGTGCTATCGAATGGATAAATGATACTACTGGAGCAATTTCCAAGACTCCTATACGAACTACACTTCAGGGATGGGGATTCAACCTCTCATTGGGTCGCTTATCAGCCTTTAGCCTCATCTTCTAAATAGATATGATGAGTGCAAATGGACGGGTTTATGCCTTTCAGATCAGAAATTTTCCATCCCAATGCTTGCTTATTCTTTTTGAGAAGGTGCAGGAGATTATGCTCTTGTGCAGTGGTTAGCAGTGAAGAAATCACAACTGGGCACTGCTCATTTACTTCCAAAAATGCATACTTTAAATCAGCGGGGAGGGGTTTGAGTTCTAGCTGTTGAGGTTCCTGTCTAGCCACGTCAATCAGAGGCAAGTTTTCTATTCTTCTTCTCCGCACTCGCATTCAAGCTCATTTCAAATTCATGTCGCTTTACAAGGCAATAGGATAACTCAAGTTAATATATTCGCATCATGGTCGGGTTAGCCCCGTTCTTCCGTAATGGTATCTAAAATACACTTCTTCAAAGTCATCCTTCCTCCGAGTGCATATGCTCTTTACCCATATGAAATATATCGAAGTTCCAAGGTCATATTTCCAAACGTGAGTTGCATGACTCCATTTCTAAGAATTGATGATCGATTGGCAGCCAAAAGGGTCTCCTAATATGATGGGCACTGATTAGGTCCTATTGCAACCGGTTCAGACAAGTACAACAAAATCTACCGATAGTAAAATCGGTCCACTCAGATAAGAACATCCCCAATGGTTCCTTTCTAGTATTTTATCAGATCTGGCAATGAGCGAAAGTGTGATGGAAGTGGGTTTCAGCTCACTCCAAACCCAATTGTTTTGTACATAGAATATGGCAACAGATTCACACTAGCTCCCAAAGGTCCAATAAAGGTTTCCATCGCCGATGCCTCCAATATTCACCGAGATCGTAGGGACATCCCGATCTTTATACTTCACTCTGAAGCCTCGTTTCCTTCATAATTAGCACTAACTTGCTCGGGCTAAAAGGCCTTATTTACATTGAGACTTCTTTTTACCGTGCATAAATCCTTTAAGAATTTTAAGTGAAGTAGGGAAACCCTCCGTTTAATCATATCGGTATAGGAATATTAACTTTCACTTGCCGCGAATACTCCAACATTTCTGTTTCAGAATGCATCGTTTTCTTCTCGAAGAACTCGCGAAACGAGGGGTAAATTTCTAATATTTATCTCTTCCCTTCCACTCAACTGCTCTTCTCGATGGGTCACCCAATTAACGGAGCCGACTCGACCGCTTACATCGCTATTTTAATTCCTTTCCACTTCAGAAGTCACAACCGCCTTAACTTCACTGTGCTTTTGCCTTTTAAATCCTTTGGTCATTCCCGTTTATCTTACCACTTTCTCGATATCGTTGTCCCCGAAAGAAGCCTTCCCTTTTTTCGAACTCTCGAGAATCAGCCGATTAGATAATTTTGAAATTTTACATGTATATTTCCAATCTCCTCGTCAGCTGAACTTTCTAACGCTCAATTTTCTCCGACTAGTGTGGGACATTCAGCACCTCTGCTCTTTCTACAAATATGCCCTACCACCTACTTAAATTGTGGATTGCCTGCTCAACGTGGGAAGATAGTGGAGGCATCCGTTGTTGTGTATTGAAGTGAAATCGTATCGCCATTGCTCTTAAAGGGGCGTATACAAGGGGTTTGGATTTCCATGACAAATTTGGACAATTTCTCCAATTAGGGTTATTAGTGTCACCATATGAAGCATCTATGGGTGGTTTATTTTGACTTATGGCATGGGCATGGTTCGCAAGGTTCTCGTGGTAATTATTTGATTGAAAATTGAAGCAAGAAAATCGGGACGAAGATAACTTTATTAATCGCTCCGCATTTACGTCGATTTTTCATTTCCAAATCATCCAATCTTTGAGTTAAACCCGATCAATTTTTCATTTTATCCCTATGTTCGTAAAATTATACTTGTCTCCTCCGTGATTCAATGGCCCCGCCTTCAACTTCCTGTGACTAGGTCTATCCCAAGCTGGGAGGTTTCAGCCTACATATTCAAAAATCCAAAGCTTCATCGTGGATGTTTACTCAAAAGTTACCCCTGCCATAGCTTCCAGCGAATTGTTTCATGGCGTGTGACATACCACCATAAAAGTGGTTCACCAACATCCATGTGTCAAAACCTATTATGTGGATACGCACCCACGGGTTTCCATAAATCTCTCCCCAACATCGGGTAAAATTCTCACTATCCCGGAAGCCGCAAAGGTATAAAATTTCGTTCTATTAGTCTTATGAGTACCGAAACTTCTTCGTGAATTCAAATTTCGCAGCCACCTTCAATTTCTTATGGTGGTTCTAGCCTCAACGAAGCCGAGCTTACATTCGCCTCGTCCCAGAGTCAATGGAAATGCCTTTAGCTTCAAGAAATCCATGTCCATCATAATTCTTCCTTGGAAGGTAGTACACCCTCAAAATCCCTAATATGAGTGTATGGATTTTCATTTCTCCATACCATGATATGGGGAGTAGAGGAATAATACGCCTCATCAAGCATCTTCAGCAGTGAGGGATGATACTGTGACGGGGCACTAACTCTAGAGGGGTGGATGTGATCCCTCATGGCTCCCATAGCACTTGATCCATGGGGGTCTCGGGTTGGCTCATTTGTTCCTCGTGTACGGGATCCATGGTATCGCCGTACACTAACTTCACTAGTCGGTTCAAGTCAGGTAACCTATCCTATTCAATCTACTCAAGTGTCTCTATCCCATCGTTGCATACAAGCTTGTTACACAATTAAAGTTATGACAACAAAGAGCAACAAACAACCTCGCAAAAAAGATTAAAATTAACTAAAAATAATAAACTGGATCGAATGAAAACTAACTAAACAGTTACAAGTATCGCAAAGTGAAGCAACCGGCAGCCTCGCAATCGAGTCGCAAAAAGAGATAAGAAGGTTACCTCCACTTGTGATGTGGATCACAAGTACTCTTCAACTTACCATTAGTAGTTTGGCACCATCCCCGGCAACGGCGCCATTTGATTCGTGCTGGGCAAGAGTCGAGCTAAATCAACAAAATTTATATACACCTGTTCCTACCACTGCCGTAGTCAAGCTACCGCAAAGATAAAGGGTCTAGGGTCGAACACTCCGGGATGGGTTTTCATCCTAAAATGGTTTGCATCAGTGCATGAAGGTAAGGCTTTCTATTCGACTTTTCGATTGGGGTTTCAAAAACAAAGGGGGAATGGTTTGAAAAACTCGAAAATTGTAAAACCGAAAGTTAAAGTGTGAAAAGTTAACTTTGAAGAATTAGGTCACTAACTTCTGGGCAAGCCAGGCAAACAAGTGTCCCTGTTTTATCCTCGCAAGTATGACATGCAACATATAGTCCATGGCATAACCGATCTATATTTAACTAGCAAACCTCACCCATGAAACATCTCCTATTTGAGTCAAAAACAGTAGCATGCGCTATGGCCCCTTTTAGTTTAAAACCCTAACATTAAATTACATCATTTCAAAGGCTCAGAAGACCATCTAAAGAACAACAAAGGCATCTCTCACCCGAGCACCGCATCCTAAAGCATGGAGAGTATTGGCCAAAATAATAACAAGAAATGTTATTTAACCCTAATTTGAAGAACCCTAACATGTAAATATTATCCTCGTAGGTTTGTAAAAACCATCTAAAGAACAACAATCCTAAAGCATGGAGTAGTATTGGCCAAATCAATATCTCCATGTTATGCAACTAAGTTTTGAGAATAAGAGCCATAAATACACTACCCGTAGCTTTTAATACAAGAGGACAACATGCATATGCCCCACCACCAAGCTAGCTTCCTTCCTCTTCAAAGAAAGGGAGTGCTAGTCAAGCATCTCAGTTTTCATCCTCAAGAGGTGTGTTTGGCAAATGAGAAAGTGGCAAAGAAGAGAGAGAAGAGAGAAAAGAAATAAAAGCAAAACCTAAAATAAAAGACTTTATTTACAAAAATAAAAACTTACAAAAATATCTTCTCCACAGATTGTTCACCAATTGTTCACACTTTCTTACAAAACAAGAGGGGCTTATATAGGCCTCCTCAAGGTATGAAAATACCAAAAAACCTATGAAATTGGCTAAGTTATTGGACAATTAAGTAATACACCAAGTTTGGAGGCGGTTTACATTAATTACAAAGCATGACGTGCAACAATTTCGCGAGGTCGAGAATCTCCCGCTAACTAGCGAAATCACGTGCCCAATGAATGGAAAATTTCGCTTAAGGTCAGACACCTCGTTAGCTAGCGAAATTTCGCTTAAGCCAGCGAAAATGTTGTGAGTAGCGAACTCTAGGTTCTTTCGCTAAAAATGGTGCTGAATAAATCAAGTGGTCTAGCCGGAACTGGTATTTTCGCTAAGGTCATAACTTCACAGGTTGCTAAATTTCGCAATCCTAGCGAAAATTGCAGTTTAGCGAAAAATTCCAAATTTTTGCTGATCCTTCACTCGCATTGCCTCCCGTCTTCAACTCCGCATCACATTTTCTTCTATTTTCGCTTTGGTTTCAATGATTCTTGGTTGATTGATATCAGACTTGAGTTCAAACTTCACATTCATTTATCTCGACATTGAACTCCAAAAGTGCGCAAAAAAGCCCGCAAACAGCCAAAAATACTCCTAAATGGCATAAGTGTTACTAAGAAGACTAGAAACACTTCAATCAGGAGTAATGACATGATTAATGTACAAAAAGCACTCAAAACCTATCTAATATGTGGTTCAAAATCGCACTGGGGCATTAATCAAGAGCAGACTAACCTTGAACTGACTTGAAGCGATGTACGTAAAAATTATGCATACCTTGCATTGTACTAAATTGAATGACACCTGGCACTCAAATCGAGAAAATGTCCTTAAAAAATTTTCTTTTATTTTGCTCGAGATTAAACAACTTCTTTTCGTTTCTCGCTGAGACAAGCAAAAACTTTAAGTTTGGGGGAGTTTGACAGCTTAAAAGTCATCTATTTTTAGTCCATTTTTCGTTGATTTTAATGTAAAAAGAATAATTAAGATGCGTAGATATGAAGAAACTCACCAAATTTGTTATTTGCGTGAAGTATGTTGTTAAGAAAATGCAAGGGAAAAAATGCAAGAATCGGGCGGAGTAAAATGTAGAAAATAGCAGGCGTAAAATGAAAGCAACCGCTAACCTATGCTGCGCTTTGGGGTTTGCTACGCTTCACTCATGAGGTCGCTGACATCGAAATTGGAAGGAAATTGATGCGTGTCGCGCCATGAGATCGAAGTCGACATTGGGGAACCACGCTTCAAAGCTGCAGAGTCATGAAGTGAACTCGCGACAAGATATTAATGTCGCGACATCAGGAACGAACAGTTGAGACTTGTGGAGGCATGAAGTGATGTCGCGACAAGGGATTGATGTCACGACAGCAAGAGCAATCAAAGGAAAGATACAAGTGGCGACAAGATTGAAGCATGCGCAATCGCCTGATGTCTTCATTAACATATCGATGTCGCCGACATCACGAAACTGCGCTTAAACCCGCGAGATCTTTAGTCATGTCACGACAAGAGATTACGTCGACATCCAAGACAAGTTGAATGCTGCAGAAGACATGAGCTGAGGTTGCGACGTGAGATCGAGGTTAAGACATGAGGAGAGACCAGTTGAAATCTGTAAAGTGCGTGACTAGATGTCGCGACAAGAGATTGTCATTGCGATGTCAAGAGCAACCAGCTTGAAGGCCCCTGCAGAACGTCGCAGGGGTCGCGATATGAGATCGAAGGTCGACATCGTGAACCTTCGGCGAAAGCCGAAGAGTCGACCGCTGTCACGAAGGCGACAGAGGTCGCGACATCACGATCGGGCCAAGACTGCATAGACAAGAAGTTGAGGTCGCGACGTGAGATCGAGGTCGCGACATGGATGATGTCGCGACAAGGAATTGAGGTCGCGACTTGAACGATAACATGGGCCAACTAACTTTGGAATCCACAAAGACTGCATTGGAATTAGGGCCCAATTGAAAAACCCTATAAATACATACGTTTATCCAAGAGTGAGGATACTACGGCCATGCATCTAGAGGAGACTGGATAAATGAAGGCTCATTTTCTTTATTTTTAGTTTTCTTTTCTTTCCTTTTCTTTGATTTTCTTCAATATGGATAGATTAGATTAGATTTATCGTTCTAGTTTTCTTTTATTTTCTCGAATTGATGTTATCGTTGAGCTAAAGCCATGCGTAATTCAATTCTTTTCAAATTACCACCGAATGTCAAGTTCGCATAAATTTCTGGAATTCGGCTTATCCAGTTTCGAAACGCAGTTATTCTTATGATCAGAGGAATGATGTAGTGTGTAATTCAGTAATTGAGGAACTCAGCTTTCATTAAGAGAATGCTATTGCCAGAAATTATCTTCCCTTTTGTTATTTCCAAAGAAATTCTGCGAATTTCGCTTTATGAATTTACTTTCGTTACTGGTTTAAAGTTATCCGAATATCGGGCTTATACCCGTATTAAGAAGTGTTTCATTGCTCGATTTCAAGGAGGTCCTCCTCGAGTGACAATGTAGATGACAATCCCGAGTTATGAATATTTCTTGAAGGTATATTAACTCCATATTAGAGATCCAATGAGCTTGTGGAGTTTACTTGATAAATCCTCTTCTCACTTGAAATCAAGAACGAGTTGAATGAGTTATCAATTTAAACAAGCGTAGAGTTCACTCAATTCGAATAGTGTAGCCAATCCTGGTGTTGGGGCCGAGATCTAATCAAGGAGAGGGTGATCTATTTTAATTTGGAGGAAGAGTAACTGAAGTTGTATATCCTTGCTCGACCGATAACTCGGGGGAGCTAAGGTGTATACCAATAAACGGGTATGAAGTATTGCAAAAGAAAAAGCACAACACTAGGGAAGTCCCCCTGCGAGTAAGTGAAGCATTTGGCCCCCGTATTCAGAGAATCAGTCAAAATTACATAATGAAATGTGAAGTGTGGAGAGATCTAGCCGAACTATTAACGCCTTGGATATTGCATTTTTTGAAATCTGAAGTTCACAAGCAAATTTACAAGTCGACAAATGTGAATTGATACTTCACAATAGCATCGATCTAATGCGTTCCTCTAAACGATAATTATTCAATTTCTATTCGTGATTCGTGCTACGTAGGTCGAGCCAAAATCAACAAAATTTATATACACCTGTGCCTCTACTACGCGTAGTCAAGCTATCGCAAAGAGATAGTGGTCTGGTATCGAACACGGGATGGGTTTTCATCCTAAAAATGGTTTGCACCGTTGCATGAAGGTAAGGCTTTATTTGACTCTTTGATTCGTTTTAAAAACAAGGGGGAATGGTTTGAACCGAAATTGTAAAACTGCAAGTGTGAAAAAGTTAACTTTGAAGAATTAGTCACCAACTCTAGTTAGTGGCAAACAGCGGTCCTCTGTTTTATCCTCGTTATGACAAGCAACCTATAGTCCCCCGGGCATAACCGGATCTATGTTTAACTAGCAAACCTCACCCATGAAACAACTCCTATTTGAGTCAATACGGTGTATTGGTGTAGTTATGGCTCCTTGATCAAGAAAACCCTAACATTTAATATCATCTCGTAGGCTCAGAAGACCATCTAAAGAACAATAGTCCTAAAGCATGAGAGTATCACAATCAATAACATTAAATGCTATGCAACCCTAATTTGAGAAACCTAACATATAAATATCATTTTAGAAAGGCTCTAAAGACCATCTAAAGAATCACAAGACTTCCTTAATCGAATATGCAATCGATTCTAAAGCATGAGAGTATTTGGCCAAATTAATGACATTCAATGTTACGTGAAAACTGCATGTTTTGTGAGAATATAAGTAATATAAATACACTACCTATAGCTTTAGTACAAGAGGACAACATGCATATGCCCCACCACCAAGCCAGCTTCCTTCCTCTTCAAAGAGTGAGGTGCTTAGCTGGGCATCTCGAGTCATTATCCTCAAGAGGTATGTCTGGGCAATGAAAGTGGAGAGAAAGAAGAGAGGAAGAGAGAAAAGAAAGCAAACCTAAAATAAAAGACTTTATTTACAAAATAAAATCCATAAAAATATCTTCTCCACGTATAGTTGCTCTCCAATTGTTACTTAGGTTACAAAACAAGAGGGGCTTATATAGCCTCCTCAAGGTATGAAAATACCAAAAACCTATGAAATCGCTGGGTTATGTAAGGCAATTAAGTAATACACTGCCTGAGGCGGTTCCGGCATTAATTACAAAAACATGACGGCAGGCATCACCCGCTTAGGTCGAGGAATCGCTAACTAGCGAAATCACTGTGCCTAATAAAACAAGAAATTTCGCTAAGGGTGAGCAATTTAATTAGTTAGTGAAATTTCACAGCTAGCTAAATTTTTGTGAGAAGCGAATCACTTATTTCGCTAAGGAACAAGTATAGCGAAATTTGGAGTGTCTAGCGAATTTGTGTTTTCGCTTAGTTATAAATTTCGCTAAGGTTGCGAAATTCGCATCTTAGCGAAAATTTTCGCAATCCTAGCGAAAATTTTGCATTGATGATCTTCACTGTTTTTCAATCGCATCACATTTTCTTCATTTTGCCTTGGTTTTCATTGATTCGCTGGTTGAATGGCCGAGACTTGAATTCCAACTTCATGATTCATCATTTGACTCGAGATTGACTCCAAAAGTGCGCAAAGCCCGCAAACAACCAAAACATTCTAAATGGCATATGCTGTCAAGAAGACTGTAACACTACAATTGGTATAATGACATGATTAATGCAAGAAAAGCACTCAAAACCTATCTAATATGTGGTCTAAAATCAGACTGGGGCATTAATCACACCCCCAACCGAAACGCTGCTAGTCCTTTGTGCAATGCAAAATAAAGAAAAAGGAGATGGCTGTGGTGATTTGCAAAAGGTTATGATTCAAAAGGGTTTATATACATATAAACATTACCTTAAATCGAAATCAAATCAAAGTCAAATCGACAAGGAAAGAATCAAACCATACAAGAACAATTTAGGTCAATATTGATCCATAATTCTCAACTTGAATTTCCACCTAAGTCTAATGGGTCTTTTATGTAACCGTGATTAAGCTAATAAACTAAAATTGCCACTTCCCCCAACTCAAGATCAAGATGGCCTTAAGTTGTTGAACAACCTAGATAGGGCTAGTTACACTTTTCTTTCTTTATTCATCTACATCGTAGGGTGCAATGCTTAAAATCCGACTTCACCAAAGTCCGTGTAACGGGGGTCCACCGATGACTCCCAACCAATTAAGGTTTAGGGCATCAAGCCAAAAGGATCACTTGACCACTAACTCTAAAGGCTTCACCCCGGACTCCGAATGACTTCGAAAATTAAGCACCCACAAGTCATTAAACTTCACCTATCCACCCATGTAACGAACACTAAATCGATGACTCCCAACCAATTAAGGCTTAGGGCATCAGGTTTCAAAGGCTTTCGCCATACACCCCTCGGACCGTGCTCGGGTTTCAAGGCAAACTTCAATGACTATATTTTTCTTTTCGTCTTTTCTTTTTTTTTTCTTTTTTTTTTTTCTTTTTCTTTTCTTTTCTTTTCCTTTTTGGAAGACATCATTGGTCTTCAACTGTAAGTAACACAAACCTATCCTAGGTTGCCAACATACTTAAGGCCGCCTATGCAAAGTGAAAGGAGGCGAACAAATCTACAAATTTATTGGAACAATCTGGAGTGCAGTGTGTGAACTAGCATACAGGGGGAAATTTCAAGTTGAGCATGCAGGAACTTCAACTGACCAAAAATTTAATTCAAGCATGGAAGTTGTCCTAGCATATAGGTGATAAAAAGTGATTCAATTTCTCAACATGAAGCAATTCAATTGTCCACTGTAGCACCAATTGTTCAATTGAAAAGAAAACACATTTAAACATAAGTGGAAGCACAAACATGATATGTACAAAAAGCCGTGATATATATAAACCGGAATAGCTTTTGATATAGCCAAAGTGGCTAATACATGAGTGTTAAACACAAATATCATCGTTTACCATAATACATAAATCCTAATCAAGACCGTGAGGCATTGATAAAGCCGATAACTAAACAAAAATAAAAAGCAAAACCTAACCACCTCACCGGCCGTGGGCGGTGGTGGTGGGCCCAAACTCGCTGGCCGCAGCCCGTAACATCCAATGAAGTCAGACGCGCCTCTCCGGCAGATCACGGCGAAGACCCGTGATGGGTCATAACTGAGTCAAGATAGAATGGCACTGGCCAACTCGATCCCGGCTGCGGTAGTCAGCAAGGAGCAGACGGCATCCATCACACCGCCCATTCTCTCGAGCGCCAGCATGGATGTACTCTGAATGATGTCAATAGGAAGGCCCGGAGTATCACGCAGCTTGCCGCAAGATATCCCAAGAGGCCGTTGGAACCGACGGAGTTTAGAAATGCGCAGGTCTCTGATGCTCCAACCGAACTGCGACTGAACCAACCACTATGCCACGCCATATAGTACCGCCGGCTCTCGGCGCGTATTGGCAAACTTATGTACGTAGGCCACTAATCTCTTTGAAGTTCCGCATGGCACGCAGCCGGGATGGGTTGACTTACCTTTGGGAGCAGTGTCACTGGTTTTGATTTTGTCGCAAAGTGCCAAGATGTACACTGTTACCGAGGGGGTACTAGCAAGGTTGTTTTTTGTCAAGGCAAGGCTTTGCAGTGAACCTGATAAGCTCTTCCATTTCTTCCTCTCCATTACCCTCCTCAGTCAGCATTGGGGAGGTTTCTTCTTCCTTTTCCATGGCCCATATTCCCATTACACTGCGTGGGCACCCCGTAGCCTCAAAGAGGACTTTCATACCGGGTTCCTCTTTCAATCTCCGAGTCGCACTGAGCCCTGCTCACCCACAATAGTGTCGCTACACTCTTCCTCCGTGATTCTCCTCCTCTTGACGAACAAACTGATTGGTGAGGCTTTGAGGATGGATTCCTCGCAGACGTCCAATTTTTGATCAATTTCACTTTGGAACCCATCCAATTCCGCTCTCATGAGCTCTCAACCTGTCCCGCTGATTGTCCGACTACCACCTCGCTTCCTATGAAATTGTCCACTTGTTTGCTCAAATCTCGTGATGGCTTGTTCAACAGGATAAGGGTGGTGGTTGTACGAGGTGTCGAGGTAAAACGAGAAAAGCAGGAGGTATATGTTGAGGGAACATTATAGACAAAAAGAATCTCATCCACTGGTCTCATTCCCCATAGACCTTATACGGGTTCGATTTCTCTCACAGTCGCCGCCACCGCCATGGAAGGTTTCTATAGTCCCTCATTGTCATGTGTTTCCCAGGGTTACCCTCCGACCGTATTGCTCTCATATGGGGATTCCATTTTCTCGCCAATTTTTCCACTTAACTTGAACTGAATGCTTGCCTCGCACTTTGATCCATCGAAAATGGATTCCTCGCAGCAGGTTGTGGCAACCCAAAAACAACCAGAACAACTTTTTTTTTTTTTTTTTTTTTTTTTTTAATGCTGAAATAAAACAAAGAAAAAAAAATGATCGTGTATGAAAATAAAATAAAGGCAAGCACGCAAAGTGATGATAATCCTGCGCCATCGCAACCGGGTTACAAAAAGAGCAAAAAGGTTACCTCACTCTGCATGTTGATCACAAGTACACTCAACTACCATTAGTAGTTTGGCACCATCCCCTACACGGCGCCATTTGATTCGCGCTACGCAGGTCGAGCTAAAATCAAAAAATTTATATACACCTTTTTACCATCGCGTAGTCAAGCTCATCGCAAAGATAAATGGGGTTCGTATTTAACACTGGACGGGTTTTCATCCTAAAAATGGTTTGCATCAGCAGTATTGAATGCAAGGCTTTATTTGGACTCTTTTGGATTTGGGTTTTAAAAACAAAGTGGGAAATGGTTTGAAAACTGAAAATTGTAAAAACTGAAAGTTAAAGGTGAAAAAGTTAACTTTGAAGAATTGGGGTCACCAACTCGCAAGTTGGGCAAACAAGGTCCTCGGGTTTATCCCCGCTGCTATGACAAGCAACCTATAGTCCCCGCATAACCCATCTATGTTTAACTAGGCAAACCTCACCCATGAAACAACTCCATTGAGTCGAATAGCGTATTGGTGTAGCACGGCTCCTCATCGCTTAAAACCCTAACATTTAATATCATCCTGCAGGTTCGTAAAGACCATCTAAAGAACAATAGTCCTAAAGCATGAGAGTATTGGCCAACCAATAACATTAAATGCTGCAACTTAATTTGAGAAACCTAACATATAAATATCATTTTAGAGGTCAGAAGACCATTTAAAGAATCACAAGATTCTCTCACCGAATATGCACCGGATCTTCTAAAGCATGGAGAGTATTGGCCAAATTAATGACATTCAATGTTATGCAACCATGTTTTGAGAATATAAGGGCCATAACATACTACCCAAGTAGCTTTTGGCAAGATAAGAGACACATATATGTCCCACCACTGGGCTAGCTTCCTTCCTCTTCAAAGAAAGGAGGCTTAAAGCCAAGCATCTCGAGTCAGCATCCTCAAGAGGTATGTTCGCAGCCGGGAAAGGAGAGAAAGAAGAGAGAGAAGAGAGAAAAGAAGCAAAACCTAAAATAAAAAGACTTTATTTACAAAAAAATAAAAACTACAAAATATCTTCTCCACAAGATAGTCAAGCCTCCAATTGTTACTTAGGTTACAAACAAGAGAGGCTTATAGCGTAGCCTCCCAAGGTATGAAAATACCAAAAACCTAAGGAAATTGGGCTAAGTTATAGGACAATTAAGTAATACACCAAGTTTGAGGCTTGCTCAAGATTAATTACAAAAACATGATTTGCAGATCAAATTCCGCTTAGGTCGGTGAATTCGCTTAATCCAGCTTAAATCAATGTGCCCAGCTTAAAACAAGAAATTGCGAGTAAGGAGCACTCGCTTTAAGCGAAATTTCGCTTAAGCTACGAATTTTTGTGAGTAGTTTAAATCACTTATTTCGCTAAGGAACAAGTAAGAATAAATTTGGAGTGTCTTAGCTTGCTCTAGGTTGCTTAGGTTGCGAATCTCGCGAAGGTTGCGTAAATTTTTCGCACCTTAGCAAAATTTTCTAACTTAGCGAAAATTCCCGCATTGATGATCTTCACCGCTCTCTCAATCGCATCACATTTTCTTCATTTTGCCTTGGTTTTCTCATTGATTCTTGGGCTGATTGATGGCCGAGACTTGAATTCCAACTTCATGATTCATCATTTGACTCGAGATTGGACTCCAAAAGTGCGCAAAAGCCTGCAAAACAACCAAAATACCCTAAATGGCATATGCTACTAAGAAGACTAGAACACTACAATTGGTATAATGATACATGATTACAAAAGCAATCTTTCAAATCATCTAATATAGGGTCTAAAATTGCACTTTTCGGGGCATTAATCACCTGCTCCTAACTATTAATTATTCTTATTCTTTATATTCAAGGTTATTGTTCATTCGCTTATTTTTGTTCGTTTAATTTTCCAACACCTTAATGCTGGATCTTACTATCATTTAGTGATCCAAATAGTATGGAAATTGAGTAGTCAGGGTAGTTGATTTAAAATTCTTGAGATCTCGTGGATCGATATCCGACTTAAATCCATTTTATTACTGGTCGAATTGCACTTCATATAATATCGCACTAAGACCAAACTTTGAAAAGGGATTTACTTAGGAGATCTTTGGTTTATATAGTATAATGTCAATAAGTTGCAAAGACGTTCCTAGAGTAGATAATAGTCCTTAGTAATTTTGTTATAAATCAAAATGTCATTTGGTCTCACGCAACAAGCTTATCAAGTATCATTGCCAAAGGATTTATCAATAGTCCCCTGTAATAACGTCATAAAATTGTACACGGTTTCGGGTCGACTGACAAGGCCACTATAGGTGATTCTAATCAACAATATTTGTATCCTTAGTTCCTCTCCCACGCGTAGTCAAGCTACCGCAACATAGCGGTCTAGTATCTAACACGGGATGGGTTCATCCTATGAATGATTTGCATCGTTGTTTGGAAAATGGTGAGGCTTTTTGTTTGATTTGTGGATTTGTTTAAAAACGCTGAGAGTTTGGTTGGTCACGATCGACTCAGAATGGCTTAAAGTGAATCAGGAAATGGTAACTTTGAAGGCTCGGGGTCACTACCTTGATAACATGCAGGGTATTAAGGTGTCCTCAAGTTATTTCAGATTGTGGCAAATGACCTATAGTCAAAGCCAAAACCGGATCTTTGTTTAACTATAAAACCTAACCCTAGAACCACTCCTATTTGAGTCAACACCAATATTATGCATCAAAGTCCCATTCGGCTTTTAAACCCTAAAGATTCAACCTCCTCACAAAGTGGGCTCGTAAATGACATCTAAAGGATATCGCTGCATCTAGAAGCATTAAGAATGCAATCAACCCTAAAGCATGACAAGTATCGAATTGGCAGGACATTAAATGGCATTAAACCCTAGCTTGAAAGTTGGGAACCATAAATGCGCACTGAACATTTACAAAGATGACGACAACCTCGCAGAGTCCCTAAACCAGCTTAGCCACCCTCCCTCTTCAGTTACAGGCTTAGCCAAGCATCCTCGAAATACATCCTCAAGGGTTGTATTTGGCACTTAGAAAATGAAAGAAAGAGGGAGAGAGAAAGAGAGCAAATGAAACCCTAAAATGAAAGCTGGAATTTTATAAAATGAAAAGTCACGCAAAGATTGCTTAGGTTACAAAATTATGGGGGTTTATATAGTCCAATTCAAAAGTGTGAAAATACACAAATACCTTACATATCAAGCTTACAAAAGGGACAAGGTGGTAATACACCAAAACGCACTGCTTAGCATTAATTACACAAAAATCACAGGCAGCCATTCAAGAGTAGAGAGAATTTCACTCTAGCGAAAATTTATTGTAGTAGATAAATGAACTGGTTAATTCGCAGCACAAGATTTTGCTAGCTGGGGCGAAATTTCGCTTAGCCTACGAATTCTCCCACTTCGCTTAGATTGCTAAATTCGCTATGGTTGCGAATTTCGCAATCCCAAAATGAAATTTTCGCAATCATATTTAAATTTCCGAATTGCTCGCATCCCGCTTTCGCACACTTCATCCTCTATCGCACTCTTGTTCATCACTTGTCTTCATTTCATTGAATCTTTATATTTCATCGCCCCTGCTCGGTGAAATTCATCGAGGAATCTCGCATTCAACACCAATACGGCTAAGCTTCACGCTTCAAGTCCTCAAACCCGCAAACTAACCATAACAATCTCGAAATGGCATTAGCGGAACCAAGTGGACCCGCACACATCAATCAAGCGACCATGATTGGGCGCAAAGCACTCAAACCTATCTTGATAGGGCTAAAAATAGCACTTTTTTGGCACTAATCACACTCCCCAACCGATGATTGTTATATCCCTTAGCAATGCTAAATAATAAGGACATGCATGCAAAGGATTTTACAAAGTGTATACTTGCCTAAAAAAGGTGTATATACAAGATAAGCATTACCTTTAAATGAACAATTGGAGACATAGTTTGAAAAACCGACATGAGAGAGCAAAACCATATAAGAACAATTTTTAGGTCAACATCGGATCCAAAGAATTCAACCTGAATTTCCACCAAAATCTAATGATTCCTAATGTAACCAGATTGAGCCAATAAATTGCAAAATTATTCCCTCCCCCCAACCTAGCTAATTCCATGGCCTTAAACTGCTGGAAGAAACAAACCCAAATAGGATTAGCTACACACTTATTTCTTTATTTGGACTAAATTTGTAGGGGTGCAATGCTAAAGACTCGACTTCACCAAACCGTGTAATCTGGTCCACCAATGACTCCCAACCATTTAAGGTTTAGTGGCATCAAGCCAAAAGGATCACTAATTCACAAACTCTACAGTTTCACCACTGACCCGAATGACTTCGAGAATCAAGCACCTACAACACGCTAAACTCTACTCCATTCACCCGTGTAACGAACACCTGTCAATGACTCCCCAACCAACCAAGATTTGTGGCACGGCTTCAAAGGCTGGGCCATATATACCCCACGGACCGTATTCGTGTTTCAAGGCAAAGTGTCGGACTTTATTTTCTTTCTCTTTCTTTCTTTTTTTTTCGTTCTTTCCTCTTTTTGGAAGACAACATTGGCCTTCATATATGGGTACTACTAACCTATTACGGTTGTCAACATGTCTAAGGCCGACTTTAAAGGCGAAAGAGGTATATACTGCATGTACCCCATCGGTACAATCAAAAGTAGCAGTGTGAATTTAGGCCTAAAGGGAAATGTTCAAGTCAATACGCTGGAACTACAATTGACCAAAAACTGAATCATACATGGAATTGTTCTAGTATTAAGGTAGCATACAGGGTTTCAATTTTCTAATTAAAGGCAATTCAATTGTTCAATTGAAAGCAATTCAATTGTTCAATCAAGCAATTCACCGTTCAATTGAAGACAAAAGTAGACATTAATGAAGCCGGAGGCACAAAAGTGATATGCAAAAGTGTAATAAACTGAAATAAAATCAGAAACTTTTGATATAACCAAAATGGCTAGTACATGCTTAATATAGCTGAACATACAAAAGTATCACTGCCTACTATGGCTAATACATGATTCCTACACAAAATTAAGAGGGCACATAAATTGCCGAAACTATACAAAAAACATAAAAAGAAAACACTCAACTCTAACTTTTCCTCCCAAGTTAAAATGTAGACATGTCATAGGGGCAGGAAAGTTTGGAGATTGGGGAGGTCGACCACCTCAATCTCGTGGGTAGGGTGGTGGTGGATCCCAGATGCCGCCGTCGCGCCAACATGTCTGGGCGAGGCCGGGTCACGCTGTGGGCCTATCTCTCTGGCAGATCATGCGGGAGACCCCAGGACTCCATGATCACTAGAGCATGAGGACAAAGGACCTAAAGTGGCCTCACTGAGCCAACTCTCGGTCCCACAGGCTACCCGGGTAAAGTGCACGAACATACAACATCCATGACACTCCGCAAGCCACCTGTACCACACACAACTGCATCCTCGAGAGTGTCAGGTCAGATATGATGGGCCTGAGTGTCGCCAGGGTCGTGGTCGGGCAGGAGAGGAGGAGATGGAGGAGATATATCTGGAACTGGACTCCTCTCTATCTCGGCCTCGGGAGCATGATCGCCGTCCGGGAGTCCCCGCCCTGCATCCTGGGTGACTCCTCCGTCCCGTCACGGAGAGAAAAGAAATAGGCATCACCATAGCTCGCTCCAAAGTCAGGACCTGAGGGCATCTGATCCTTCGCTCAATCCGAGGCTCCTCTGGAAAGCCCAAGTGCTCCAAGACCTGGCACAGCGCCAGCCGGCATCAATGGTGGGTAAACTCTCCGTCTGAGCCAGCCCGCGGTGGACCTTATCCCTCGGGCGCAGCCGGGTCATCACTTAACCCAGGACCGAATCCGCACTCCTCCGAGATCCCAGACAGAGCCTCTAGGATGGCACCCCTACGCCGACGTGAGTCAAGCGGGAAGAGGTCAGGGTCCGCAGCAGTGATCGATGAGGAGACCGAGGCGGAGCCGCCTCCTAATAATACGGTCCAAGAAGGGTGTTCCCGAAAGATCATGGACCATCTCCCCTGCGGTGTTCGGTGAGGCTAATCCCGATAACCTCCAGGTCTGGCCCACCCCGTGGTGCCTACGCAGCCAATAGTGTCCCAGCCGCTTCCAGAACCCACGATCGGCTGATGCGACTCGGACCCAGCTCCAGCCGACTCTAAGGCCTCCGGAGGTCATAACGATAGAACCAGAGAACCACCGCGGGTAATAGAACCCGCCTCGGCGCCATGAACGGTAGCAAGGAGTAATGCCCGACACCCTCATAGAATCCCCGATCCGCGTCACCACACTGAACGGTCGTAATGACGCGACTCCCATGAAAATCCCTCACGCAGTAGTCCGACACCTCCCTGGGATGATGCCCGACGAATGCGGCCTCCCGATCCCGAGGCAAAGGAGACCGAGGCGTATGAGGTCTCTTCGCCGCCGACGGACTGTGATGGCCGAGGCCGTGACGATGATGACTCGGCCCGTGGCATCGGGTTCGGCTGAGGGCCGCCCTCTTAGATCTCTCCGTGGCACCAGCGTGGCGGCCCGAGGTCCCATCCGCGGTTCGTATCTCCTGAACTCGGTGGCTCCTCGTGGACCGCCTAGGGACCGGGTCGCATCGGGCCGGATCTAGCCGAATCATTGCCGCTTCCCGCCGAGTACTGAACCCGACCAGGTTCAAAGTGACTCAATTTCAGCGCTGACCATGGTCGTGAATCGGAAAGACTCGTGAGGCGTGTCGTGGCAATGCACGCCTCGAACCGACTAGGCTCGCCGCTGAACTAAAGTACGTAGTGGGGACCTGCATCGATCGGCATCGCACGGCCGACCCGGGGTTTCATCACGACGAACGAGGCACACTACAAGAGGAACCCCGACACCGGGATGAACCAGGCTCGGGAGCAGGGACTGTGGTCGGCATGTGCGTAAGTGATGGCTCAGGGCACGAACAGGGTAGCGGCAGTGGCTCAGTGAGGCTGGGCAAAACCAGGGCTCGGGACTGCTGATGCTGAACCGGCAGGGGCGCGGCGGCCGGAGGCGAGAAGTCGCGATAAAGTGGCTCGGGCACAGCGGGCGGCCGCCAGCGCAGCGTGATACCTGGGCATAAACAGGGGCGGCGGTACGGCCAAGGTAACTAGTGGCAATATGGGCCAGTTCGGGCGATGTCGAAGAGGACAAGAGGGCGCTACTGTGCAATGGCAAAAACCAGTGGTTCGACTAAAGCTGAGAATAGAACCTGATGTGAATGCGGATGGTCCTCCCTTTCTCCCTTTATAAGCCTAAAAAGGCAAATTAAGAGTCACCATTTCAATAAGTATAGCGAAATTGAGCCAAATCAGCTTCCACCTCGTTATTCGAATTTTCGTGATTAAATATAACACATAAAATAAAAATTGTCAGATTAATATATATCTAAAAATTTAATATAAGATAAAATAAAATAATTACAAAATTTAAAAATGAAAGCTACTAAATTGGGAAAACCTACTAAAATAGCCAAAATTATGGAAATTGACCAAATTAAAATAAAAAACTAAAATTATCGAAATAAGAAGTTGGTTTTAGAGAACACCAAACCGCTTAATGTCACGTAATCATTCGCTGGAGGTCAAGAGGTGATCTCTCCTTAACCTCGTGCAGCGGGTTTGTGCAAGCAGCCTTTGATGTTTGATTTCATGGTTAGCCTTCCTAATCGGTTGATTCCCGAATCAGCAATCAGCTTCAAGTAAAGGGCTACCGATGGCAATACCAAACACCCGTTTCACTCGTCATTATTTCGCAATTGGGCCTTCACTTCTTTCATTCACCAATCACACTTCACAGTTTTCCTCCATTTCACCTTCTAATGATTTTGTGCTCTGACTCCTGGCGGAAATATAACAGCCCAATGTCATGTCGCTAAATGTAAGTTGCATGACCTCCATTTCGTAATTGATGATTGCATCGGGCAAAGGGCCGAAATGGTCTTCCCAGGATAATTGGCACATGATTGGGCCCATTTGCTAATGGCTCGGTGTCAAGCACTACAAAGCTCCATCGGGTGGTGAATTTCGAATTACCTTCACCAACACATCCTCAACTATCTCTCTTAGGAATCTTATCGATCGACGACCAATGATGTGAGTGATGTTGGTAGGTTTAAGTTTCTCCCAAACCTAATCGCTTATACACAAAGTATGGTAAAGAGGTTTACACCTGGCTCCTAAATCTACATTTGTCGGTGCAAGTCCCACCAACAGCTTGTCCAACTGGAGATAATTGATCCTCAGATTGACCGGGTTCTTTGCTGATTATGGCACTAACTTGCTCAGTTAAAAATGCCTTTTTCTCAATGCCCAACCCCTTCTTGATTATACAAAGATCCTTCAAAAACTTTGCATAGGCAGGGACTTGTTTGATGATGTCCAAGAGAGGTATGTCAGACCTCACCCATTTTGGGACTTCTAGGATGCCCGTCATTGGATGCCTCTTCATTTCAATGCCCGTGTTTCGAGGTGGCATGCAAGCAGCCTAATGAGTCCTCACCTACAGACTGGCCTTCTGTGCCTCAGCTCCCTGCTCGTGATGTTTCTTCCATAATAGCCTTGGGCACCGGGTTGCCTATTTCTTTCCACTCCTCGCAGTGATTATTGCCTTCACCTCATCCATTCCCGAATTGCCGGACGAACCTACCCTACGCACTTTCGATTCGGGCACGTTCGGGAAGCGGAACCTTCCTTCCCTGCACTTCCGCATATCGTTGACTTAGATCATCACAGTTTGTCTATTTTTTGATTAAGATTGCTCTCGCCCATCTATTCTCTGTCCGTTGTGCTCTCTACAAGATTTAACTCTTCGCGCTAATCGCAACACTGATCCCTTTGTTCTTCCACAAAAATCGCCCACCACCTTGCTCAAATCTCAAGATCGCTTGTTCAAATGGAGAAGTGGATGATGGTGGCTGTTGTTGAGATGAGGAACCAAACTGTTGTTTGGCACCTGGGGGCACATAGGCAGGGGGATTAGGTTTCCAGGAGAGGTTAGGGTGATTCCTCCAATTGGAATTGTAGGTATTACCATATAGTATCAATGTGAAAGGCTTGTATCGACCTTACCACATTTTGCATATTTTGACATCAAATCCCCATTGAAGGGGCCATAGGATACTGCTCTTGTGGCAAGGATTGGAAATTGCATCAATAGTTTGTGCAGGATTTTCAAGCCACACGTCTCGCGCACTTACGGAGCTGCTGTTCTTTCAAATACTTCCAACCCTCCATTAAGGTTGAAATTCTAGCTTACTCTATATCCTCCGACAAAGGCATAACCTCTCCTGTGGTCATTGAGGCCCTACTTTCCATCTCCCTCGGGTTTGGCTCATCCTAACCCTCAGTTTCAAATTCCACATTCCAAGAAATCCATGGCTTCATCGGGATGCTTGCTCAGAAAATCTCCTCCACACATAGTTTCCAAGAACTACTTCATGGCCGGAGACCTACCAATTAGAAGTGATTTACGAGCATCCAAGTGTCGAAACCATGATGTGGACAAGCACTAATGGTCTCCATGAATCTCTCCCAAAGATCAGAACCTCTCATTGTCAAGAGCAAACAACTGCGGTAGATCCGCCTTCAAATTATTACCCCAGGGCACCGGTAATCTTTCTTTCCAAAAATTCGCCAGAACTCACCCCCAATTTCGATGGTTCGGTCTTAAATGAGTTAAGCCATATCTCGGGGCCTCAGCTCCCGAGGGTCAATGGAAATGCCTTCAACTTCAACAAATCCATGTCAATCTCATACTCTTCCTAAAGGTTGTGCAAACTTCCTCAAAATCCCTAATATGAGTGTATGTGTTTTCATTTTCCATACCATGAAATGTGGGGAGTAGGGGCACCAAGTAGGGCCTCACTGCTACATATTCAGCAGGAGGTATGATGCAGGAAGGGGCACTAACTCTAGGAGGGTGTATGTGATCCCTCATTGATATGTGTCGGATTCACTGGGTACCTGACTGCGCTGGCGTAGGGCGGATCCTGAATCAACAAAATTTATATCCTGTTCTCCTATCGCCGTAGTCAAGCTACTCAAAGATAAATGGGCTAAGGTCTGGTGGTTGAACATCTACGATGGGTTTTCATCCTATGAATGACTTGCATCAGTTAAGGAAAATGGTGAGGCTTTTAGTTTGATTTTTGATTTGTTTGTTTCCAAAACAAGCAGGAGTTGTTTGTGTGGTCAGATTAATCGCAAAAACTGAAAGGAAGTGTGAAAGGTAACTTCAAGGTTTAGGTCACTAGCTCTCGACTGGGGCCACTTTTTCGGGGCAATAAGTGTCCTCG
This sequence comes from Tetrastigma voinierianum, assembly GCA_016808115.1. Taxonomy (NCBI): domain Eukaryota; kingdom Viridiplantae; phylum Streptophyta; class Magnoliopsida; order Vitales; family Vitaceae; genus Tetrastigma; species Tetrastigma voinierianum. Next base: position 186,294 of record JAEQBH010000383.1, read on the forward strand.
GGTTTTATCCTCGCATCATGGCAAGCAACCTATAGTCCAAGCCATAACCGGATCTTTGTTTAACTATCAAACCTAACCCTAGAATCATTCCTATTTGAGTCAACACAGTAACATGCATCTACAAATTTCTTCAATGAAACCCTAACATTCAATCTTATTTAAGTGGGCTCAGAAGGCCATCTAGAAGAACAACAAGGCATCTAGCAATAAGTATGCACTGTATCCCCAAAAGCATGGTAAGTATTGGGCTGCTTAATGACATTAAATGATATTCAACCCTAGTTTGAGAAGATGGGAACTATAACATGCACTGTGAGCATTTAACACATAAGGACAACCTCGCAAATACCCCACAACCAAGCTAGCTACCTTCCTTCAAAGCTAAGAGGCTTAGCTACATCTCTTGAGTTGTCATCCTCAAGAGGGTTGTTTGGTAGCCTAGAAAATGAGAGAAAGAGGAGAGAGAAGAGAGAAAAACAAAACCTCAAATGAAAGTTGCGAAGATATTTACATAAAATGAAAATGTGCCAAAAGATTGCTTTTAGTGTTACACTCAGTGGGGGCTTATATAGCCACCCAATGTATGAAAATACAAGAAAACCTAACATTTTGGCTAATACAAGGGACAAGGCAGGTACACCAAAATGAAGTCGTTGGCATTAAATACAAAAGTACGCACAGGCGCAGGATTTTCGCAGAACAATTCGCTATAGCTAAAAATTTCGCTAGTTTAGCTTAAATTTCGCTAGCTTAGCGAAATTGGACAGATAGCGAACACAAAAATTTCGCTTATGCACAATAATTCGCTAGTTAGCGAAATTCTAGCCTCTAGCGAAATATTTAGAGATAGCGAAATTAAAGAATTTCGCAGCACAAATTTGATTTTCGCATAGCGAAATTTCGCTAGCCTAGCGAAAATTTTCAATTTCGCTAGGATTGCGAAATTTTCGCTATGATTGCGAAATTTTCGCAATCCCAGCGAAATTTTCGCAATCATAGCGAAAATTCTCTGGGTTGCCTGTTCTTCACTGCACTGCATCCTGAACCACCATTGCATCGCTTCTTCACTTTGCCTTCATTCCTTCATTGAATTTTTGTATGTTTGAAGGCTAATAAATAGGTTCACCTTCATGGTTCAGCACATATCTCGATATTGAACTCAAGGCATGCAAAACCCCGCAAAACAACCAAAAATAACCTCTAAACGCCATAAGGATACTCAAGAAGACCCGAACACTTTAATTGGCATATTTACATGATTAGCGCGCAAAGCACTCAAAACCCATCTCGACATGTGTATTCAAAATAGCACTTTTTGGGGTACCAATCAAGCACTCGACTTTGTTGTTCTTCGTGGAGGATCCATGCTTTCACCGGTACACCGACCCACCAACCTTGTTCAATTGGTACCGATTCTTTGCACTCCACCAAGTGTTCTATCCTGCTGGTGCATATAAACACCGTTACACAAAATCGACAACAAAGAGCACAAACAAGCTTGCAAAAAGGGTTACTGTTAGTCCAAATAAAAACCGATCAGAAAAACAAAACAAGGCAAGAATCGCAGCGTTGATAACTGCGCTATTGCAATTGCAATCCAAAAAGGGTTCAAAAGGTCACCTTACACTTGTAATGAGGATTACAAGTACACTTCAACTCATCATATCGGAAGTTTGGCACCATCCCCAAGAATCCACACCATTTTGATTCGTACTACCTGTAGGGTGATTCGAATCAACAATATTTGTAACCTTAGTTCCTTCCTACGCCGTAGTCAAGCTACTACAAAGATAGCGGTCTAGGGCCTAACACGGGACGGTTTTCATCCTATGAATGATTCAGATCGTTGTTTGGAAAATGGTGAGGCTTTTGTTTTGGATTTGTGGATTTGTTTAAAAACGCTGAGTTTGTCAGTCACCGACCGACTCCGTAATGGCTTAAAGTGAATTGTGAAATGGTAACTTTGAAGGCTCGGGGTCACTAAACATAACATTTAGGGTATTAAGGTGTCCCTGGTTATTTCTCTCGCATTAGGCAACGACCTATAGTCAAAGCCAAAACCGGATCTTTGTTTAACTATAAACCTAACCCTAGAACCACTCCATTTGAGTCAACACCAAGATTATGCATCAAAAGTCCCATTCGGGCCTTTAAAACCCTAGCATTCAACCTCATAAAGTGGCTCAAATGACATCTAAAGGATATCGCGCATCTAGCATTAAGAATGCATTGAACCCTAAAGCATGACAAGTATTAACCAAGGGTAGGACATTAAATGGCATTAAACCCGTTTGGGAAGTTGGGGAACCATAAATGCAAGACTGAACATTTACGCATGAGGACAACCCGCAGAGTCTCTAAACTAAGTTAGCCACCCTCCTCTTCAAAGCTGGCCAGGCTTAGCCAAGCATTCCTCGAAATGGGCCATCCTCAAGGGTCAGTGGCTCGCACCCTAGAAAATGAAAGAAAGAGGAGAGAGAAGAGAGCAAATGAAACCCTAAAATGAAAGCCAAAGTGAATTTTATAAATGAAAAGTCACGCAAAGATCGCTAGGGTTACAAAATTACTGGGGTTTATATACCCACCCAAAAGTGTGAAAATACACAAATACCTTACATATTTATTGTAAGGGACAAGGTGGGTAATACACCAAAACGCAAATACTGCGACACTACACAAAAAATCACGTGGCGCCATTTTCGCTATGGAGGAGAATTTCGCTAGCATAGCTTCTAAAATTCGCTAGCAGCTTAAATTTCCTCGCTAATTAGCGAATTTTTGTGGTTAGCCTAGCAAAAATTCTTGGCCAGAGATAGCTTAAATCTGAAAATTCGCTTATCAACAATGAATTTCGCTACTAGCGAATTTACTACCACCAATGAAATTTATGTGAGATAGTGAAATTGACACTTCGCTTAGCACGCTGATTTTCGCTAGCTACGAATTTCATCATTGGGGATTGCGAAATTTTCGCTATGGTCATCACCCTGCTAAATTTAATTGAGGTGCGAATCTGACACTCATCACCCGCTTGCATCAGATCCCCATCACCCTTATCACTTCTAGCCTCTATTTCTACTGAATTTATATTGATGCTTACAACCGGAATTCCTCCACCCAAGATCGGTGCTTAAACTGTCCCAATCAACAACTAACGTACCAACTCAAATGACATTAGTAATATGATCCATCATCATCTACTGATTACGATTGTTAATCACCCAAACCACTCGACAGACCCAAACATCAGGGCCCAATCGTCTATCTGTTGACATTTAACACGGGCATTATAACTCAATGATCGACACGACCCGTGGAACACTCGCACAACTAAGATACTGAGTATCAGAGGGTTTTAGTGAGACTAACGACTCACTTATGATCATCTTAATGTTGGTGGCACATTTAAGTTCTCAGAATTTCACTAACACTCAACCAAACCTCGAGGTCCTAGACTATGGAGATCATCCATCCTCTGTCCCATGTAGTGGGCAGTGAAGTCAATGGTTCCCGGCCAGTTGGCTTAGGGCATTAGGCTTTGAAAAGCCCCTCGGACTGTGCCCGAGATTCCGATTGGATGATCCACTTATTCCAAACCATACCATGTCCTTTTATTATTATTATTATTACTATTATTTTAATATATATTTAGGGCTCAAAGGCGATCCTCTTTTTCTAAGGTGTATCATCACTTAGGTTTTTAACTTCCTAAAGTTCGTAGAACTCTTGCATGGTGAGTCTGGAGTCAAAGCATACCCCGGAGATCACGTGTGTGTGTACGCGATAGCCTACTTCGGGAATTGATTTCTTAAGATCTAAAAGGGGTGGCCAGACATGGTTATTTTGGACTTTATACAACGCAGTCCCAATTGTCAAACAACCTTGGAGTTCCCTATCTCATTGAAACACAAGCTTTCTGCGATTACTACGACTCCCCGTTTTGTAATAATGGTCAACTAGAGCTGAGAACAATTAAAACCAATGCTGGAAATCACCATATCATAATATTGCCAAATGCAAATATGTTGGTACATGTGTGGACAAGGCTCCTCGGCTCCTTAAACATGCTAAAAACAAACTAAAAACGCATCGAAACCCTATAACATGCAAAGATAAAAAAAAGAAAAAAAAGAGAAAAAAATATATATACATATACACACACAATAAAAATAAACAAAATAACACTGAGCCTACCCATATACCCACACATATACCCCCAAACTTAAAACTGATAGTGTCCTCAATGACAAAAAGAAAAAAGAAAATAAAGGCTAAGAGATACGTCCTAGAGGATCACTACGGTGGTGGTGGCGGTGGCGATGTGTGAAGAGAGAGGAGCTGAGCCAACTGTCACAAGTGGATAAGGTCCCCGGTCGGGCGCGAACGGTGGCCATCTCGGGCCTTGATAGTGTCCATCTCGACTAAAGGCAAAGACAAAGGCTCCGAGACTCATCCCAATATGCATCAAATCGCGGTGGTGAGCGCATTGAATCCGGGTCTACGAGGGATCGAGTCAAATCGAGGACCTCGTGGTCGCCGCCCTCAAGGTCGTCAGACCGGGTGTGGTCACGAGCATCACACGGCTTCTCATTCAATCGCTCGCTCTTGAACTTCGGGCCATGCAGGCCGGGTAGGTGTTATCGCACTCGCTTCCTCGTATCCAACATCGAGACCTTAGCTAATCGTCACAATTGTTTAATGAGTGATGGGTGTATCAAGGCCTCGATGCATCTCCCTTGGGTCGTCTCAATCAACCCCCGCTTGATGTTGGACCCGATGTCAAACTGGAACCCCTTGATCATGGCGTAGAGGGGGATCGTCTTGTCTTTCATAACTGTACTCAAATGCAGGGTAGGCTTGATTTTAACACATAAAAATTATACGAAACCTTGGCCACGGGCGTGAGTGAGTGCATCTCAAAAGTGGTGAAATCACTAGTCGATGAGCTTAGCTACTCCAGAGCAAATAAAGCGTGGTGTGTATAAATGTGTACGCCTATGTGCGCAAGTGCACTGGCCGCCTGGCGCAATATAGTGTACCTAAGTACGGATATCGATCCACGAGGAGAAGTGTGCTGAGTACTGACTTTACGCTTTAAATATTATCTGGACCTAAAATCGTAATGAATTCCGATTAATAAAAAGAAAAACTAATCCTATATTATTTGCTAAATCAATTAATTATGAAAACTAGGGTTTTGCCTTCACCTCACATATATACACTTGATGAATTTTAATCTAAATAAGTATTTTCGATGAATATTTCATATGATTTGACGGGCACACATCAAGTAAAGCCTACAAGATATTCTCTCTCGAGATATATCCATTTATCTCGCTGGGGTGTATTGCATCTCGCTTGACTCCGATCCAAACGCTTAAATGTATAAACCCTAATGCCACAGTTGGAACCCGAGATATCTCTATTCCCAGATTGACCAATTGTTGCTTTATTCATGTCCCTAGGAGTTATCATCTCTCGATCTCAGACTCCTAGCAATGGCATGCCAAAGTTGGCCAAACTCCTAATATGTAATTATCATAAATAAAGCAAGTCGATAAAATCATACTTATATTAAATAAAATGAAAATTAAACTAATCCGCATAAGTGCTTAGGCTTTGACAAAACCCTAGAACGAAACCTAGAACATCTCTATGTGGAAGAAAAACCATCAAAAGAAAGAGAAAGAGAGAGGATGAAAATAAACGATTTGGAGTTTTTCTTTTAAAGCCCCATCTCCCTTCTTCAAGCTTTTCCCTTCAAGATGTGTGCCCTGTGGTGTGTTTCCAACAGCAGGGCTTTCAAAAACGTCCAAAACCGCTCAAAATCGCCCTCTCTCGATCCCTATGGCTCGAGCTTTTAAATCCTCCATTATGGGCTCATAATGGGCTAAAAATCCATCCAAAATCGACCCCTAACATCGCGACGTCGTTTGGCAACGTCGCGACGTTGGTTCTCAACGTCGCGACGTTGGTTCTCAACGTCGCGACGTTGGTTCTCAACGTCGCGACGTTGCTGCAGTCCCCTATTTCGCCTTCCAACTCGTAAGGTCATAACTTTGTCACACGAATCCGACTAGGTGTTCTTGAAACCGCTGGAAAGCTCTTGAAGTGTAGAATCTATCCATATATGAATTTATGCAATATGAGCTCATATGATTTCTGAAAACGTCAAAATACAGTAGTCTCTCCTGCTGAAGGTGCTGCAATGTTTGCTGATTTTCTTCAAGTTTTGGAACTTGCATAACTTCTTTGTTTGAACTCCAATTTTGGTGTTCTTGGTATCCCTGGAAAGCTTTTGAAGTTTATAATTCATACATATAAATCTTGCTTCAATTGGAGTTCATATGATATCTGAAAACGCCAAAATACAGTAGCTGCTTCTTGTAGTAGTTTTTCCACCAATTTTGCACAATTCCATCAAATGGATGACCTTGGATCAAAAGTATGAACTTTTAGAGCATTAGTAAGCAATTTATTTAAGATAAAAACACTAGAAAAAATAACTAAAGATAGGGATAAATGAGTATTTAAGATAATTATCGCCTCTACACGCCCGGCCTTGAGTGAGCTCAGATCGCGCCATAGCCTGTGTCGCAAATAGAAACCTATACTCCATTAATCGCCGTCATCCATCAAAGCGAAGATCCGATTGATGGCCTGGGTGATTAGTGCTCAAAGTGCTATTTTGAACCCTTTGGCATGATAGGCTTTGAGTGCTTTTTGGCGCCACGACCATGTCATTTATACCAATTGAAGTGTTCAAGTCTTCTTAGTAGCACTTATGCCATTTAGAGAGTATTTTTTTGTTGTTTGTGTTTTTCATGTACCCTTCTTGGGAGTTCAATCTCGATACAAATGATGAATCAAGGAAGATTGATCCCAATGTCACCATCAATTATACCAAGAATCAATGAGAAAAATGAAGGCAAAGTGAAGAAAATTGATGCGCTTTGAAGACAGATGAATGCTGAGATCAACAAAGCCTGGAATTTTCGCTAGAGTTGCGAAAATTTTCGCTAGGATTGCAAAAATTTCGCAACCTTAGCGAAAATTTCGCAATCTTAGCGAAATTGCCAATTTTCGCTAGACCCAAAATTTTCGCTAGGCACTGTTCCTAGCGAAAATTCATGATTCAAGAGCTTCACATACCCTCGCTTAGCATTAAATTTCGCTTGTTAGCGAATTATGCTGCTTTAGCTTAAATTTTCTATTTTCGTTATGCATGGTGATTTCGCTACTAGCGAAATTCCTTCAGCCTAGCGAAATTCACGCCTCATGCTTTTGTATTTTATGCTAATCACTCTAAATTTTGGGTATTACTCTCGTCTCTTAACTTAGCCAAATTCAGAGGCTTTTGGTATTTTCATGTATTGAGGTGGGCCTATATAAACCCCTCCTTTTTGTAACCCTACAAGAATTTGGGGAGAAGAAATTTTGTAAGTTTTCATTTTTGTAAATAAAGTCTCGTATTTTTAATTAGGGTTTTGCTTTTCTTCTCTCTCCTTCTTTCTGACTTGGCCGCCAAAAATAATCTTTCTGGAGGGATGACAACTTGAAACAGATGTTATTGCTCTTTCTTTGAAGAGGAAGGAAGCTAGCTTGGTAAAGGGCATATGCATGTTGCCCTCTTGTATTAAAAGCCATAGGTACTGTATTTATGACCCCCATCTTCAAATTAGGGTCAGAGTAGCTTCAATGTTATTGATTCGGGCCAATACTTCCACGTTTTAGGATACGGGGGCAGTATACTTATTGCTAGGATGCACTGTGGTTCACATTAGATGGTCTTTACGAGCCTCCGAAATGATATTTAATGCCAGGTTTCACGCAAAGTGGGCACATGATGATATACCGTGTCGAATTCAAATAGGAGTTGATTTCAAGGCTTAGGTTTGGTTAGTTAAACATGATCCTGCTATGCCTGACTATAGGTTGCACATGTCATAACGAGGATAAACCCGAGGATTTGTTTACCATAACTTACCAAGTTAGTGACCTAAATCTTCAAAGTTAATTTTACACTTCATTTTCGCTTTAAATTTCATTTTTAACCTACTTCCACTGCTTTTGAAGCAAATCCAAAAAGTCCAAATAGAAAGCCTTACCTTTCACACACTCATGCGTATCATTCTTAGGATGAAACCCATCCCTGTTCGACCTTAGATCCACCATACCGGCAAGTAGGGCTCGACCACTGGCAAAGAGTAGGAACTTAGGCAGTATATAAATTTTGTTGATTTTAGCTCACCCACCGTGGCACGAATCAAGCATGCCGTTGTCAGGATGGTGCCAAACTACTAATGGTAAGTCAAGGTATTTGATCAACATCACAGGCGAAGGTAACCTTTTACCTCTTTTTGTCACTACGGTGTGAACTGCAAGCCAAGACTTAGCAGAATCGCAATGTTTCAATTTTTCATTCGGGCTTAGTTTTAATTTTTGTTAGCTAATCTTAACCTTGTTGCAAGCTCAGAAGGTTTTTGTTGTCTCTAGAATTTATAACAAAGCTTATGCAAATGCTGGGATAGAGACACATCGTGCAGATGCATAGAATCAAGACACAACCTGACCTACCATGAAGTTAGTGTACATACTATACCATGGATCCTATACCCGGTGGGAACAACACAGTCACTCGGAACCCCCATGAATCCAAATGCCTATAGAACCATGAGGGATCACATCCATCCTCCTCCTAGAGTTGGGCCCCCATCCTCGTATCATTCCTCCCGCTGAAGATGTAGCAAGGAGGCCTTATTTGGTACCTTTACTCCCCACATATCATGGTATGGAAAACGAAAATCCATACACTCATATTGGGGTGGATTTGAAGAGGTTTGCACCAATTTTGGCTAGCTAAAAGGATGGACATGGATTCGCTAAAGCCGAAAGCATTCCATCAATTCTAAAGACAAGGCCAAGATATGGCCCAACTCATTGAGGCCTGTAACCATTCGAAATCAATGAGTTGCAGCGCACTCCCGAAGAAGTGCTTCAAAGGTTCATAAGACTAATAATTCTGAAGAGACAAATTTACACTCGGCAGCCAAGATGGTGAGAGATTTTACCGCGTCGGGAAAGATTTATGAAACCATCGCTGCATGCCCACATCACGGGTTTGATACTTGGATGTCAGAACCACTCTATGGTGGTATGTCTCCGCCATGAGGCAAACTTTTGGAAACCATGTGTGGAGGGAGATTTTCTCGAGGCATCCCACGGCTTCATGGATTTTAAATTACGTGGGCTGAAACTCTAAGGGTCGGGATGAGCCTAACCCTAGAGAATCATAGGATGAGACCACTACCAACCAAAGGGGTGGGATGTATGCACGCTGCAGGAAAGAGAAATGAGAGCTAGGATTTCAACCTTATCTAGGAAGCTGTGGAGGAGCCAAGGCAAACAAATGCAGAGGTGGTAGCTATCGAAAATCCTACACAAATCTAATCTCGCACTAATTTCCAATCCCCTCGTACACCCGCAGAACCATGTCATATGGCCCCCCGCAGCTGAAGGATTTGATGTCGAATGTGCAAACACCGTAGGGACAATACAAGCCACAAACAACTAATGCTCCATATGGTAATTTACAATTCCAATTGGAGGAATCAATCTTAACCCGTATGGAGACCCAACCCCCCGTCTATGTACCCCTGTGTGCCAAACCTCGCTTGGTACCCCTCACAATCACAACAACCATCATCCCTTCTCCAGTGGAACAAGCTTTATATTGAATTTGAGGTGGTAGGCAACTTAGTCGAGGAACAAAAGGAATCAATGTGCAACTCGGCACAAAGGATTGATAATTGCAGAAAGTACACCGAATAAGAGAATACGCCGGCTCAGAGCACCAACCGTAAATTGACAACCTACAAGTCCAATCACCAAGATCAAGTTGCTAGAGGTACAGGAGAAAGGGAGGTTTCCATCACAAACACTTTCAAATCCCAAGGGAATCCATGAGGTCGGGTCATCCAACAATTCGGGAATGGATGAGGTTAAGGCCATAATTACCCTGAGAAGTGGAAGAAAGGTCGATCAACCTATGCCAAAACTCATTAAGAACTTAATCGGGGAGAAGATTTGCAATCTGAGCATATTCTCCTAAAGGAGGATTCAATGAAATACCGCATACCACCTCCATTTCCACAAGCACTTAGAGGTAAGAAAAAGGCATCTCAGCAAGCAGGCATTTTAGAGGTCCTAAGGCAAGTGAAGGTTAACATACCTTTATTGGACATAATCAAACAAGTGCTCGCTTATGCAAAATTTTGAAAGATCTTTGGGTCAATTAAGAAGGATTAGGCATTGAGAAGAAAGCATTTCTATCGAACAAGTCAGTGCCATAATCCAAAGCAAATACCTCTACTAAATAGATGGATGGATTCCGTGGATCTCCCACAATTTCACTAATATCGTGGAATCGCATAGACAACCATTGCTTGATTTAGGAGCCAACGTTGAATCTAATGCCGATTCGGCATATTGAAGCAGCTAGGGTTTAGTGAACTTTAAACCTACCAACATCACACTCTCATTACCGATAGATCGCTGAAAATACCTAAGGATACTTGAGGATGTCTTAGCGAAGATAGACAAATTCTACTATCCAAGAGGATTTTGTGTGCTTGACATCAACCAATTCGTGCGAACCCAATCATGTACCAATCATCTTAGGGAAGACCATTTCAGTCACAAACAAATGCAATCATAAATTGGCCGGAATGAGTCATGCAACTAACCTTGGTAACATGACCTCGAGTTAAACATCTTCATTCAACAAACATGAGTTGCTAGAAATGAAAATCAAAGAACTAATAGAAGTTGTTTCATCTGGTCAAGCAGCGTGAAAGCAAAATGTCCAGAATTGCAGAGAGATCATCAAGAAGATGAAAAAGGTTTAGTCTTGCCATCAACACCAACTCGGCAAGCCAACTCGCTCAATCTCGTGGCTTCATCAGCCATGGTGAGCAGATCAACATTCGCCACCCAACAAAATGGCTAGCCTGAAGCTACTACATGGGTTGAGAGGATTCTTGACCCCTTGAGTAATTTTGAGATTGAACTGGTTCGGTGTTTTCAAAAACCGAATTGCAATTCCATAATTTTTACTGGCTTTAATTTAGTTAATTTTGATAATTTCAGCTTATTTTAGAAAGTTTCCTAAATTAGCGCTTTGTTTTTTTTTTTATAGTAATTTTGTTTATATATATTATGGTAATTTGTATTAAATTTCTAATTATAGTATCATTTAATAATTTTTATCATAATCTTTATTTATTATATATTATCAATATTAAAGCTAAAAATTTCAAGGTAAGAGGCGTGAGCAAATTTTAACAAAAAAATTGCCAAAGGAAAATATGAGGAAATGACTCTTCTGCTGCTTCCAACTAGGCTATGCTAGCTGTGGGAGGGGCTGGCAAAACAATCACTATACCTTCCCTAGCGAAACCCCGGGTCTCCGGGCCGCCACAAGAGAGCCCCGTGATCTCCCAAACTTCTACCACGCTGATCGCCACCGGGGCTCGCCGCCCCGAGCTTCCAGCCTTCCGCCACCGCCATTGCCACCGCCGCCGTTAGCCGCGGACTCGAGCCACCACTCGCCGGTAGAGCCCCCTCCCGCCTCTCGTTTGAGCCGTGGGCGCAGCAACCCACTACACTTCCTAGTCGCCGCAGCCATCGCCGCGAATAGCTACGGCCGTGCCTCGACTCCGCCACTTTGCCCCGCGGGGCCACGCCTCTCTCGACCGGAAGCTTCACCATCGCAAGACACGAGCCCCGGGTTTTCACCCTTCTATGTCTCGCAGCCAATGAGTCTAGCTGACAAGGCAAACTCCACTCCCCGCCTCCCAATCACCTGCAGAGAGCCTCGGCCTGCATTACGCCGTGAGCTCCCGCCTACTTACAAAGGAGTCGAGCCCTTCCAAAAGATTTTATTTCGACATAAAGATGGTTCAGACTCGAGGTGGGTCCCAGATCTCGGTCGCGGTGAGATCTCGCACACCCAGAGGAGGAGCCCCAAACCGGTCCCAGCCCAGCACTCATCACCGGGCCCCTCGAGGGGCAAAGCATTCGAGGAGCCTCAGGGATTCCGACGCTATCAGACACGGATGGGACCCCGGGCCCGATCACCTGTCCCTCAGAGGAGAGTTCGGAGGCCTGTGCCTCTTCCGCCGCCCGCACATCTAGCCCGTGAGAGTCATCATCCTCCTGGCCACACTCGTCACCAGCCAAGATTCGCCGCGGGAGGCGACTTCATCACCCGTCACGCCCAGCCGAGGATTCGACGGCCATTGTTCGTAGGGAACCCCACAGTGGGAATATACGACCATCGTAGACTGCTCCATCGAGTCAGATTACGACGCCCCGGCTACTGAGAGCCTGATCCCATACCGGAGAGTCCATGAGGTTGATCAAGGAGTATTCACTATTACTTTTCACGACCCAGGCAAGATACTACCCGCGAGCGGAAGCCGCAGCTCATCACTGGATGACCTCAGGGGAGCAAAATTTAGTCCGCGTGAGCTTCGGGCCAGCATTGATGATCGCCGCTGAGTACTCAGAGCGCCAGAGCCAAGCAGCCTCGCCCCCGCGTGATACCGCCGGCAAACGCAGAGGTTGGCGGTGAGATCGGGCCCACCCGCCCCATCGCGAGACGGTTCAGCACCGCCAAAGACACCCACCGCCGGACCAGCGATTTACGGAGGTAGCCTCCCGCCTCGTATGTCGTTGCTCGATCATCCTGCTCAGTGATCGAGATTATTTCCGTCAAAGATTACGCATAAATGAGGGGGAGCCATCTGAGGCTCTTAATGGGATTCTGGGATTTCGTTCACCTCCGAAATGGGCGATGGCCTCTTTTGCAGTTTGAGGAGAAGGTCCATCGGAAGGACCTGGTACGAGCAGAGAGCATTCCACTACTTATGCCGAGACTCCTCTACCATGTTCTCGAGCATATGGGATTCCTAGAGGAGCCTAGGATCGAGATGAGGGTTCGATGCCCCCTGGTCATGTCGCGGGAGGCCATGGCGACTACGCCTCCGTATCTTCCACTTACGCCCAGACCGTGAGGAGGTACGGGGTCGAGGCCGAGGGACCACCTCACAGATGATATACGCTCGAGCCCGAGATACAACAGAGTCCCGGCTCCACGATGTCACCTCCATCCCTCCTCCACGTAATTACATCAGCGAAACGCAGCCGATACTCCCCGGCTCCATCCTATTCAAAGACACCATTCACGGAGTACGCCATGTCACCGAGAGATAGTCGGTGATGGATGCTATTTGCTCACTAGCAAGCGCTAGCCGCAGTGTACCTCAGATCGAGGTCAGCCTGCTCATCTACGTCGACACGACATGACCCACCCGGGTCTCTCCCCATGTTCCCGGTCACCGAGAGGAGCTCACCACAGCCGCCGCTCTTTGATGTTCCGACAAGAAGAAGAAGCAATTTTCAGTTCACCACCACCACCACCACAAAGAAGTGAGGTGGTTAGGTTTTTACATTTTTGTATACACACGATTAATCGCCACACCGATCCTTGATTAGGATTTTGTATTAGCCATAGCAAAGAAAGGGATACTTTGTATGTTTAGCTTGATATTCATGTATTAGCCACTTTAAATCTATATCAAAGTTATTCACTTATATATATACAGCCTTTTTGCATATCATGTTTAGTATTTAATCAGGTGTAATGTTTTTCTTTTCACTGGAACAATTGAATTGCTTTGGAAAATCAATCATTATTCATCACTCTATGCTAGAACAAATTCCATGCTTGAGTCAATTTTGATCACTACGCCTCCAAAGATGCTCAACTGAATTTCTCCTTATGCTAATTCACACACTACACTCCGACATATTCTTCTGTATCAGTCAATTTGTTACTCCTTCGCTCGCAGTCGCCTTATGATGTCAAGTAACCAGATAGTTTTGTGTTACCTATATTTGAAAAACCAATGGGGTCTTCCAAAAGGAAAAGAAAAGAAAAAAAGAAAGAAGAAAAGAAAATAAAGTTTGAAGTTTCATTCTTGAAACCCGAGCACGGTCCGAGGGGTGTATATGACTAAAGCCTTTGAAACCCGATGCCCTAAGCCTTAATCTCGGGAGTCGCCGATTTTGTGTTCGTTACATGGGTGGATAGGTAGAGTTTAGTAAATCGTAGGTGCTTACTTTTTAAAGTCATACGGTCCGGTGAAGCCTTAGAGTTTCAGGGTTAGTGATCCTTTGGCTTGATGCCCTAAACCTTAATTGGTTGGGAGTCATCGGTGGACCCCCGTTACACGGACTTTGGTGAAGTCGAATTTTAAGCATTGCATCCTACATATAGTTGAATAAAGCAAGAAGAGTGTAACTAGCCCTATCTAGGTTAATTCAACAAATCACGGCCATGTCGTTGTTAGGTCAGGAGGGAACAAATTTTTCAATTTATTGACTTAATCAAGTTACATAAAGAACCATTAGACTTAGGTGGAAATTCAAGTCGTAGAATCATGGAACCAATATCGACCTCGAAATTGTTCTTGTATGGTTTTGGTTCTTTCATACTCCAAGCTAAATTCCGATTTCAATTTTTCAATTTAAAGTAATCGTTTATATGTAGATAAAACTTTTGAATCATAGCCTTTTTGAAATCACCACATGCATCTCCTTTTATTTTGCATTGCTAAGGGACTAGCAACGCTTTGGTCAGTGTGATTAGTGCCCAAAAAGTGCTATTTTGAACCCTATATTAGATAGGTTTTGAGTGCTTTTTGCGCGCTAATCATGTCATTTATACCAATTGAAGTGTTCAAGTCTTCTTAGTAGCACTGATGCCATTTAGAGAGTATTTTCGGTTGTTTTGTGCTTACAGACTTCGGGAGTTCAACTTCGATACAAATGATGAATCATGAAGATCGATCCCAATGTCACCATCAATTATACCAAGAATCAATGAGAAAATGATGGCAAAGTGAAGAAAAAATTGATGCGCTTGAAGACGATGAAATGCGCCGAGATCAACAAAGCTCGAATTTTTTCGCTAGAGTTGCGAAATTCGCTTAGAATTGCGAAAATTTCGCACCTTAGCGAAATTTCGCAATCTTAGCGAATTGCCAATTTTCGCTTAGGACCCAAAATTTTTCGCTAGGCACAAGCTTAGCGAAATTCATGATTTCGCTTTACTCACATAAATTTCGCTTGTTAATAAATTTGGGCTAGGCCAGCTTAAAATTGCTAAGCTTTAGCGTAATTTTCTATTTCGCTTATGCATGGTGATTTCGCTACCTAGCGAAATCTTCAAATTTAGCGAAATTCACGTTTCACATGCTTTTGTATTTTATGCTAACCGACTCCAAATTTGGTGTGTATTACTCTCTCTGGTTCTTAATTTAGCCAAATTTGTAGGCTTTTTTGGTATTTTCATGTATTGAGGTGGCCTATATAAACCCCTCCCTTTCTGTAACCCTAAGCAAGAATTTGGGGGAGAAGAAATTTTGTAAGTTTTCATTTTTGTAAATAAAGTCTCGTTTTTTTTAATTAGGTTTTGCTTTTCTCTCTTCTCTCCTCTTCTCTTACTTTTCTTGGTCGCCAAACACCCTCTGAGGATGACAACTCAAGAGATGCTCGCTGCTCTTTTCTTTGAAGAGGAAGGAAGCTAGCTTGGTAAGGGGTGGCAGGCATGTTGTCCCTTGTATTAAAAGCCATAGGTACTGTGGTTTAAGGACCCCCATCTTCTCAAATTAGGGTCGAGTAGCTTTGAATGTTATTGATTTGGCCAATACTCTCCATGCTTTAGGATACAGTGCATACTTATTGCTAGATGCACTGTGGTTCATTAGATGGTCTTTACGAGCCTCTGAAATGATATTTAATGCTAGGGTTTCAAACAGTAAAGGGGCCATAGATGCATGCTACCTGTGTTGACTCAAATAGGAGTTGATTTCAAGGGTGAGGTTTGCTAGTTAAACATAGATCCTAAGATGCTCGACTATAGTTGCATGTCATAACGCGAGGATAAACCCGAGGACACTTGTTTACCCTAACTTACCGCTAGTGACCTAAATCTTCAAAGTTAATTTTACACTTCATTTTCGCTTTTACAATTTCGCCAACCTACTTCCACCGTTTTTGAAGCAAATCCAAAAGTCCAAATAGAAAGCCTTACCTTTCACACTCATGCGCACATTCTTAGGATGAAAACCCATCCCCGTGTTCGACCTTAGGGACCACTATACCGCAGCAGCTTGACTACGGCAAGAGGAGAACTAGGTGTATAAATTTTGTTGATTTTAGCTCAGCCTACTGTGGCACGAATCACCTGGGCAACAAACTCGACCCACTTGCCCCGGACGAAGATGGTGGTGCCAACCTTGAAAGGCAGATTTGAGTGGAAATCCCGTACTATCAGGGCCACTCCGGGAACAAGGGGCGTACAAAGCATCTGCCATCCGCGGTTCTGGATATTGAAGTTGAAGAATCCATCGAAGCTGGGAAACAAGCCGGATGAACGAGCAAATTGAATGAATGACTCGTGATAGATCACTTGACCTCCTGGGAAATGAATCCGATGTGGATCTTCTAGAGGGGTGGCGCCACTCGGCGAGGTGGAGCCTGGACGTTGTCTTACTGAAGAACCCTGAGCCATGGAGAACATCTAGGCGCAGATCTACAAAAATAACAAAAAAAAAAAAAAAAAAGGAAGAAGAAAGGGCAGCAAAAAGGCGTGTGGAGGGAAAATGAACGGCCGTGCTGGTATTTATAGGGCTCAAAATATTCGCCCCTACATTGTGGCTAAGGGCTCTACACAACGGTGAAGCTGTAAAGGTCTATGCAAATGGCAGAGATCTTTATTGTCACGCACTAAGGCGTGGGAAAAGGGCGATGCAGCGGTTAGTGACTATGCTTGCACCCTTTGGTATCCCTGAAAAACTCACAAACTCGTTAAAAACAAACAAAAGTAGGAAGTCCAAAACGAAAATTGTACTAAAAAGTAATTGAAAAGAACGAAAATAATGCTAGTTCAAAGGAGAAGGGGATCTCACAATACTTGGGTTGCCTCCCAAGAAGCGTTATGTTTAACGTCGTTAGCTCGACATTCCTACAACGTACAACATTTACAGCGAGAAAAATGACTGAACTGTTGGTGACCTCTCGCATCTTTATTGTCCTGCTCCAAGTGTGCTCAGGATGGTGGCCCTGGTACTGCTAATTCTCTGTCACTTCTCAATGTGACAGCTTTAACATGTTCATTACCTTCTCGTCTTGGGTTCACCTCTTAGTTACTAGGTAATGATCCATGCTGCCTCTCACTAACTATGTATTATTTTGCCTATTTGCACTCTAGGTTTCGAAGTTGGGCCCCTTGATTCTACGCTTGGGTGGATTGGTTCGTAGCCATCGAAATCACTTAAACGTGGTCACCTCATTCATAAATGTGCGGAAGTCATCATATGAGCCAAGGCTTCTTCCAAATACATACTTTCTTCGTGTGGCGCTTGCTCGCCAAGTGGTGGTGAGCTACTATTCGTTGTTTCTCTAACCATAATTCTGGTTGTTCTGATTATTCTGGTTACCTCTCCAACCCTATCTCTGATACTAATTTTGATTTCGTACCGTCTGATATGTGTCACTCCATATTGTCCCCGCTATCATTTGATCTCCGCTCGATTCACATACCGTGGCTGCCATCACATCCGCTCCTAACTAACAATCAATAGTACTGTGTTATCCTCCACAAGACTCACAGATCTCCCAAGGGTTATTCCCGAAATGTGACCCACTATACTCACGCTTCGTAGTTGTAGTCATTTAGTTAACTGTGCGACATGGTTTACCAAATTACTGAGAACTTTTGTGTTTACTCCCACTACGGGCTTCCTAGGTGCTGATCTATCTCGAGGCCACTGATTAGAATTAGTGGCTGTATCCTCCAATATTTTCATAAGCTTGATCCGTAGTTTTTTTCATCAAGGCACCTCTTGTTGAGGCATCAATGATTATCCTAGCTGAATCGCTTAAACCATTATAACACGTGTGCACCTGCATCCACCTAGTCAACCTGTGGTGTGGGCATCTCCCGCATTCATGAAATCTTCCCAGCTCCTAGCTAAGTTCTCCCCAGTCGCTTGAATGTGCTAATTTCTTCAGACTAGCTTGTTACCTTTATCGTGAAAATCGGTTCAAATTTCACACTCAAGTCATTCCATGAGGTAATGAACCCGTGGCTGGGTTTAATGTACATCCATGTTAAAGTCGGGCTGGTTAAGTGACAAGGGGAATATCACAATCCGAGAGCTTCTTCTATTACTCCATTATACATCGTGTCGTAGACTTCAATAAACTTGTCGATGTGCATTCGATTCTCACTAGGCAAACGTATGAAACTCCAGATATTGTGGAGCATTTGCAAGAGTTAATATTTTAGCCCAAAGTTGTTCGCTTGAATGGGTGGTCTTCGGGGATAGCCGGATCAACAACCGTAGGTGGTGGGCAAACTCAAGTAGCATGATTTCATCGTCGCATAAAATGATCGTGGCTCGATCTCTATAATTTCGTCTTACTGCGGATCCAACGGCGGTTCATTCCTTTCTTGGAATTGTCCTTCATCCTCTTGATCCTCGGTGATGATTCTAAATGGGCTATTGTGTGTGCTTCGCAATAGATGTACCGTCCGTCGAGTTCGTAGATCGAATGGAAGCACTGCACTCGCTCGTACGCACACTAAGTGCTTTCCTAAATCACAAGTATGAAGCTCCACACCGTCACAAAGACGATGAAATAAGGCACAATACCTAAAACAGCGATAATAAAAAAATAAGTAAAAATAACTAACAAAATGAAAATAGATCCAAAGTAACCCATGGCACGTTGTTATTAATAAGAAGCTTCTCCCTAATCCGCTCTAAAACTCGACTACCGAAAGTGAGCCGCAGTAAAAGTTGGTAAAATAAAATTCGTACGCGGGCGTATACGCATCGAGTTCACGTAGTGTAGTGGCTAGTCAAGTGTCGTTCCCACGAAGGGAAATGTGCTAAGTACTGATTTAGTGACCTAGATAATATTTGGATCCAGTCTTATAGCGAATTATGAATAAATTAACTGAATTAAAGAAAGCCTAATATTAAAATTTCGATTTAAGGTAATGATGAGAAAACCTAGGGTTTTGCATTCACCTACCACACTTGATGGATTTTAACCTAGATAGCGCATTTATTTAATATACCATATGATTTATGTTAGCTATTGATCGTGGTCTACAAGATATTCTCTCTCGAGATATATCTGCCTATCTCATTAGTGGGGTGTATTGCATCTCTTCTTCGACCCCTTGACTCCGAAATGCATGAATGTGCAAACCCTAGTGCTACACCTGGAATGCGAGATATATTTATTCCTTGCTTGACTAAGTGTTGCTTTATCCATGTCCCTACGAGTCATCATCTCTCGATATCAGACTCCTAGCATTAACATGCCATAATTGGCCAAATAATAACATGTGATTAAATTCAGGAGTAAAGTAACCATAGAAATTCATATCGATATTAAATAAACCACAATTAAAGTATTAATCCATATCTAAGGCTTAGGGTTGACAAAACCCTAGATAGAAAAGTTGGGCCATAGTGATTTTCATTATAAATAAAAGATTTCTTACTCAAACGAATTAGAAAGAAAGGAGAAAAGAATCCATCTTCACGATCTCCCGGAATCTGTCTTCACCAATCTCTCTTTATTCATCTCTCCTTGTCTTCATTCTGCCCCTAATCTCCCATTTTTTCCTTGAAGTCGCCTCCTTTTTATACCTCGGAATATGGGCTTATCAATGGCCTAGAAAATCAGAACTTTTAGAGTCTCCGTTTGAATGGAGATCTTCGCACGCCGCGCGAAGGGAGCTCGCCGTGGCGCACCGAGGCAATTAGAATCGGGCCTTCAGATTCGCAGGCCGTAGGTTCCCTTGTCGCCGTGGAAGGGCTAATCACAAAGGTGGGAACAATCCTGGCGACGCGCACTGCAGTAACACGCTACATTCTTGTCAGTTTACTTCAAGTTATTTTTCTATTGTTAGCTTCCTTTTTGATCCCGATATCGACATGTCCTATAAAACATTACACTATGGGGGATTAGTGCAATATTAGTGAATGAATGTGAATCATGCAAGTTGAGCTATAAAAACACATAGAAATTGTACTGGAATTCATACATGATTCACTCCGATCAGACATTGCCTGGGTTGATAACCCACGTCGCGACGTCTCTGTTGATTTCACGACGTGAGCTGGGTTTCAACTTCTATAGATTTGAAAAAAAGCCCAACTTTAGGAGTTTTAATCTCATCCAAACCATTTCTTCTTTACTATAATCATGTTTAATCATC